>JACCPG010000724.1:0-27888 GCA_016069955.1 Drepana arcuata | reverse complement strand
TATTGATTTTTAAATTTGCGTATCAGGTGGTAGTCGCCAATAATTTGGTACTTAATGCTAGGAAAACTAAATATGTTAAATGTACAATGCCAAACGTAAAAAACATCTTAACTAACCATATAGTAGTACTTCCTTGGAGTCGCATTGGAATTCAAAATGCAAAGAGACCCCCACTTAATGGATTGGCGAATAGACTCAGCTCTGCAGCATTAAGCACTCAAAGCGCTTAAGTGCTCTTGCAGCGCGGTAAGAAAAATCAGACACTTGAAATCATCCGATTCAAATGATGGCTATACATCGCAATTAATTGCTCCTTTTGTAGAGAGTTTATATGTAAGTTTAATATTTCTTAATCTGGGTGTACTATTAGAATTGGATTTCTTATGCGACAGTCACGAGCAAAGCGCAATAGAACGATTCTCCGACCTGAGTTAGAGCGACAGTGGCAACAGAACCTTACGAGAACCTAACTGAATGTTAACGGAAACTGCAAAATAAGTGTTATGTGAGGTTAGCAAACGGCTGCCAACGCCCCGCGTGCGGCTCGGAAGTGTTTGCTAATGGATAATGAAAATACTCGGCATACTCTGGCAGTTTGTTTGTCCAAGCCTACGTGGTTTAACGTCACTACCGGTTATAGATTTTCATAATAGGTAAAGCGGCAGGGCTTTCAGCCAATCCAATGAACACGTTCGCTAAAGAATGCACAGTTTTTCCTGTTTTAATGTTAGTTAGTGAAGGCTGATGCGCTCGACTACTTATTTATAAACTATGCACTAATATTATAAGAACGCAGTTTTTTTTTAATGCTCTAACCTCGGGAAAAGCTAAAAACAGTGCATCTGTCAAAAAAATCAGAAACAATAGATAAATCATTAAAAGAGGTTGTTACTCTTTTGGTTGTAAAGCGGTTCCATTAAAGAGATTCGAGAAGCGTCCAAAGTGAAGATGTCTGGCTGATCGTAAGCGTTTACCGCTGCTAGGGGTATCGCTCGCGCACTGCTTACCGTGCAGGAATCTTATCCCATACTTCATCCTCAAATTCTTCAAATATGACACATGATTGAAGAATCATTGAAGAAATGACATTTCGAAATTCAAATTGAGTTGGAACTTATAAGGGGTACATTTTTATTTTTTTAAACACACAGCAATAAATACACTGAATCACAATGAGGTTTTATCTAAATACATCGTTGCTGAATCACACCAAAAATAACTGAAGTCCAGTATGCCGTACATTGTGCTGCCTTACTAATTTAGCTTAGGTGGCATAGTTCGTTTTACCTTAAAATATGAGTGCAGTCGATACATGTGCATGGGCTCCTTGACTGGATGAAGCGTGATGGCGCGGTGGATCTCGCCCCGCTTCAGCCGGCTGCTGTACGCCGCCGTGCTGCCGTTGTGGTGCAGAATTGTTTGCATCTGAAACATTCACATGTCACTTTACATAATATCCGAAACATGGAATAGGTACCACAATGGTAATAGGAACCACACAGGTAATAGGAACCACACAGGTAATAGGAACCACAAGGGTAATAGGAACCACAATGGTAATAGGAACCACATTGGTAATAGGAACCACAGTGGTAATAAGAACAACAATGGTAATAGGAACCACAATGGTAATAGTAACCATAATGGTAATAGGAACCGCAATAGTAATAGGAACCTCAGTGGTCATAGAAACTACAGAGGTAATAGGGACCATAATGGTAATAAGAACAACAATGGTAATTGCCCTGCCTCCTACTCGGCACATATTCGAACTGTGGAATTGGAATCACGGGTTCGATACCTTCCAGGCTTATTCTAGTCTAGGATCAGTTGTGTGAGATATTCATTATCAGTTTCAGTTAATCAGTATATATACCTTATCTATATTGATATCATATTCCTGGTCCCTTGAGAGGCGGGACCACAGCGCTAGTCTACACCCCTGGTCCTTTGAAACGCGGGACCAGAACGCCGGTCTACTATTCCCTTCACTTCTTTCTAGATACTATATACTTTCATCTTTCACCGGAAAGCTTGCAATGTGTCGAACCACTGTACTTATGTTCAAAAAACTAATTGGCACAGTCGGATTTCGAAATTGCAACATTTGAGGCGGACTTACATAATAAATGCTATTTTACGTACTCATGGAACAAAATATTATGATTTAACTACATAGTAAATACAACGTTTAAAGTATGAACAATAATATTATTAATTAAATATTTATATATAGATTAGTCACACCACGAGCTTTACGGTGAAGGAAAACATCGAGAGGTAACCTGCATACGTCTGAGAAGAAATTCAAAGGCGTATGTATAGTCGTGCTTGAGTAACGGCGATGGGCTCGCCATCTGTCACGTTGGCACCTAATATACCTCTGGCGGAAAGTGGGTGTGCGGAAATTACCTTCACACCTCTGCCTACCCCTTGTGGGAAGGCGTGAGGATATATTATTATATATATATATATAATTGTGTCCAACACAACTGTAGTACCTACAGCGCCGGTGGTGAGCAGAAATAGAAAACCTTGACTATAGCTCGTGAGATAATCCGACCTATTGTAAACACCTGAGCACCAGTACGTGTGTATACAGAGCCATTTAAAATTAACGGCTCGTTGGCAGTGAGATATAAGTACTCGCCTACAAAGTCAAGATTGCAGGTTCGACTTTTACAAAAAAAAATTATAGCGAACTATTTATTCCGATTTATCACACCACGATCTTTACGATCAAAGAAAATATCTGAATACATTTGAGAAGATATTGATTTTGCATTTAAGCACCTATCAACCGCGTTCGTGTGGGTGCAATTACGTTTCCCAGTGTTTCCCAATATTTTTAGGCCATATCCCACCTTAAAATTTCTAAAATGTTGATGCCCCCCAAACATTTTTTTACATAACCCAAAGGGAAGCTAAAGTCGTGTCGAGAAAATTTCTAAATGCCCCCCACCCCTTACCTATCAAATTGCCCCCCACCCTTGTGGCGTGGGCCCCATGTTGGGAAACACTGCTCTAGAGGAAGATAAATCCTCGAGGAAGTCAGGAAGATACGAAATATTTTTTTGTATGATGGTACAAAAATATAACACCGCATGTCCACACTAATGTACCAATATTACTACAGACGAAAACATGTACTCATTACCTGTGTTCATACAGGCAGCATCCTCATCATTACCGTGTCCAATTATTAGCTTGCGAAGCAATTTTGAGCCATATACGTATTAAGTTATTACCTAAACCGTTCGATAATTGTGTAAACCTGCCAAGCGAGACTTGCACCGGTCTTTTTGTCATGATGTGTCAAATTTGATGTTCATCAATAAGGGTGTGAAAGGGTTCCTGCAGGGTCTGCTAAGCGGGTAATTGTATCCCTATTGTAGTTGCAAGCGTCCATATAAATTTTATTACCAATCAAAGCTTCTTTTCTATCTATACTTATGGAGTGTCTGTTTATTTGTAATATTGTAATAATCAATTGTAATTTGTAAGATTAATTGTAGATAGTAAGATAGTAAGAAGTACAGCCGTGGTGGCAAAGGTCGCAAGTTCGATTCCCGACTGTACCAATGAGTTTTTCTAAACTTAAGTACAGTGATTAGTCACACCACGAGCTTCACGGTGAAGGAAAACATCGAGAGGAAACCTGCATACGTCTGAGAAGAAATTCATAGGCGTATGTATAGTCGTGCTTGAGTAACGGCGATGGACTCGCCATCTGTCACGTTGGCACCTAATATACCTCTGGCGGAAAGTGGGTGTGTGGGTATTACCTATACACCTCTGCCTACCCCTTCGGGGCCCTTGTGGGAAGGCGTGAGGATATAATAATAATAATTGTAAGATTCAAATGTTATTATTCTAAAATCAGTGAGTGGATTAACTATACAAACTCGCCGAATCTATATACATATACATATAATAAAGTTGGAGTGAATTTTTGTAATATTGAAATAGCCGCTTTTTACTACATGCATATGAATATATATACGGTACATACACCAAAATATTTTTTTACAATCAGTTTGTAAAATAAAAGTAGCCTAGGTTACTCCTTTTTACATCAGCTTTTCACCAGTGAAAGTCCCATTAAAATCGGTCCAGCTGTTTCAGAGACTAGCCGGAACAAACAAACAGACGGACAGACAAAAATTGTAAAAAAAATATGTTGGTGTACGTACCGTATATATTCATATGCATGTAGTAAAAAGCGGCTATTTCAATATTACAAACATTCACTCCAATTTTATTATATGTATATGTATATAGATTCGGCGAGTTTGTATAGTTAATCCACTCACTGTTTTTACAACAATAACATTTGAATACTCGTCAATCTTTGTTAAATTATCATTAGTATTTACATAAACCCGTATCCAAGGCTACCTCACATCACACCCAACACTTGCAGTAGCGAAGTTATCAGCAAACTGACAAAAGTTACACTACACATATAAGTAGGTACCACTGGTTAGCTGTTTTCAACCTTACCATGGTAATTATACGTTCTATTTTCCAATATAAGTATGTAGATGCTATGCAGGTTGAAGTCCTAATACAACAAGCGATGATTACTGATCGTTATGAGTTCCTTAACACGATAAGAACCGTGGTGGCCGAGTGGTTTGAATACCCGGCTGCAACGCAAAGATTGCAAGTTTGAATCCCGACTGTACAAATGAGTTTTCTGAACTTAAGTACAGTGATTAGTCACACCACGGGCTTAACGAAGAAGGAAAACTTCACTAGGGCACCTGCGTACGTATGAGATGAATTTCAAAGTCATAAGTGTAGTCGTGCTCTTTGAAATCCCTATCCCTATACCTTTAAACGAGCAATTCTTGTATATATCTATATATATAATCTGAATCTGGGAAACGGCTCCAACGATTTTCATGAAATTTGGTAAGGGGGAGATTTCGGGGGCGATAAATCGATCTAGCTAGGTTTCATTTAAAAAAAAGTCGTTTTATCCGTGTTTTTAGGCATTGAAAATCTCTAACAATTTCATTAGTATATGAATTTCCCCACTGATAAAGCGTTGCTAAGCAACTTTAAGCCAATGAGTGTTTGGTTGTCATAAGTATGTCATTCGTACGAAAAAATATAAATCTGAAGAATACCAAGCTAAGCTCGGTCATCCAGGTACTTATTTATTTAATTACTCAAGTAATGGACTCGTCATCTGTCACATTGGGAATTCAATATTCCATCAGCGAAAAAAGGGCACAGTATACATATTATGGACAATAGCTTTTGACTGACAGTTCTATAAATTGGTAACTAGCCGTGAGACGCCCGGTTTCGCCCGTGTAAAATTTCATTTTCAAATACTATGTGTCAGTAGTTGACAATCTATCTCTGTGCCAAATTTCATCCCTTTCCGTTCGGCAGTGTGAGTGACAGACGAACAAATATTGATATAAATTTTCGCATTCAAAATATTTGTAGGACTCAAAACTGCCAACTTAACAATTGTAACTACTACAGTCTGTAAGTTATTTAAGTTAAAACCTGTTAGAATAATGTTCAGTGTGCATTAGTTAAGCAAACAAGGCTTGCCAGGATAAATATTGGAGGCTCACGAAGCAATACTTATGTGTCAGATAGCTACATAAAAGCTTACAGTAATCTTTCGCATTGACAGCTGCAAACGAATAATTATTTAATATATGTACTAGCTGTCCCGTCCAGCTTCGCCCGGGTGAAGAAGTAAAAACAAAACACGTTTTTTAACTATTGCTTCCCCTATGGAGGAGAGTTAAAAACGTGTTTAAAAAAAATTTAGTTTCATAAAACCCGTTCTTAGCTGACCTCTACACAGCGTAAAGAATACTCCTACCAAATTTCAAGTCAATCGGTCTTATAGTTCCTGAGATTTCGAGATGAGTGAGTTCACAAATGGGATCTCCTATAAGATATGTCGATATATATATAATACATAAAATCCATACGGACATATCTTCACTAATCCTTGACGGGGTAGACAGAGAGAGAAGAGCGCCAGCTCTCTCCACATTTATAGACCTACAACAGTTATTGTATGAGGTAACATACGTACTCTACACGTCACATAACATACATTTGTACCTTAGTCTTGGATGTCCTAATTATGTTACAAAATTTAAAAATACTTAACTCCTAGATTCAACCCTGTAACCTTAGCTAGACTTCGCAGACCACTACCGGAAAAGCAAAAGCGTTGAACGATATTTACATGTTGATCAACCTACGCGCTACAAAGATGGAAGCCGTGGGTGCAAATGAAAAATATACTCGATAAAAGATTATTAAGAATTCACGTAATATCCCAGCTCTTTGCGTGAATACCGCAGGTATGTATTAACAACTGTTTATTATTCTAACGAGAGAATATTCACCAAAAGCCGTCCACGCTTGAACTCGCCATATAAATCAGCGGAAACTGCCTGTGCACATAAAAATTCTCAAGCGTTAATATTCTTCTGTTTTCAAGAAATGTATCGAAGATTATCTTTCTATTTATTTTACAACTAGCTGTGCCCGCGACTTCGTCGGCGTGGACGGCTTTTTTATCTTACGTAATTTTTTTTTTCTTTTAATAAAAGTATCCTATGTTACTTCTAATACCTCCAAGAACATGTGTACAAAGTTTTATAGTGATCTCTTAAGTAGTTTTTACGTGAAAGCGTAACAAACAAACTTACATTCACATTTATAATATTACTAGCTGTCCCGCCCAGCTTCGCTCGGGTGAAAAAGTTAACTTGCCCGTAACACGATCGCAGCGCCATCTATCGGGTCCAATTGTAAATCTAAACCATTCTCAAATACACCTTAAGACACACAGAAAGGGATAGCTTCGCCCGGGTGAAAAAGTTAAATTCCTGAAACTCGATCGCAGCGCTACCTATCGGGTCCAATTTAATATAGCCTATGTTCACCGGAGATAGTGTAGCTTCCCAACAGTGAAAGAATTTTTAAAATCGGTCCAGTAGTTTTTGAGCCTATTCATTACAACCAAACAAGCAAACAAACAAAGTTTTCCTCTTTATAATATTAGTGTAGATATAGTAAGGATGCTGCTTTGAAAGAGTTTTGTACATACTCATCCTAGCTTTTAAACAATGTTCTATCGTAAATCTTCCGTTTATGTAAGGTGAAGGCAGGTAATGAGATACAACATTTCTATCTTAGCCTAAAGTATGTCTTATAAAAATATTTCTGACTTGTTTGTCGAGAGTTTCGTTTATCTTTCAGGAACATTTTTCATTTATTTTCATGTTTTCCCGAATACAGAACCCGTTGGTTGGTGTGCGATCATTCGTATAAGAACCAACACACAAATATACTAGATCTTATTACCTACCTAGGTTACCAATTTATTGGAGTCTTAACAGACTCTTGAGTGCTTGAGTAACGGCGATGGACTCGCCATCTGTCACGTTGGCACCTAATATACCTCTGGCGGAAAATGGGTGTGTGGGTATTACCTATACACTTCTGCCTACCCCTTCGGGGACCCTTGTGGGAAGGCGTGAGGATATATTATTATTCTTATTATTATAAACTTCGTTACAAAGGAGTGAATGACACGATAAAGGAGCCTCTCAGGTGTGAATATCCCAAACAAAAATGTTGTATCAATACAATACGAGACTCCTAAAACAATATTTAAACATGATTGATCGAACGCTGAATCAATAATTGAAGAGGCCGAGGAACTAATAAATAGGCAAGTATGCAAAATAAAACCAGTTAGAGACACGGCATTGATTTCACAATATAACCACAATCAATTAATATTGTAGTACTAAAGACGTATTCACTGCCGTGGTGGCTGAGTAGGAGTAGGCAACGCAAAGGCTGCAAGTTCGAATCCTGCACCAAGACCTCCTACGTACGCACGGTGATTAATTACACCGCTAGCTTTACGGAGAAGGAGTACAGCAAGAGCAAATTTGCATCCATTTGAGAAGATATTTATACAAATAAATAAAAGTTGAGTGTCTGTTTATACCTCTCGCGGAAAGTGGGTGTGTGGGTATTACCTATACACCTCTGCCTACCCCGTCGGGGATCCTTGTGGGAAGGCGTGAGGATATATTATATTATTTATTATAATAACTTCCTGACTATTTATTCTGTTGCACGAGAACTGGTTCGTTTGAGTAAAGTTCAAAAGCAATCAAGTGTGATTATATAGTTAGTTGGTGTACTGCGCGTATAATGTGCGCTGTGATTAAGCGTGTCCACTTACTCCTTAGCGGTACTGGATGCTAATGCGGCCGTTACAGTTAATTCCACTCTAGTCTGAGAGCCACTGGAACGGTGATAATAATACATATATATATATTTTGGTAACGCTTGAATTTTGTCCAAGCACCGATTCCCACTATGTACCTTCAGCTAGATTGCATAAAACTAGCAACTCATTTGTTGGGCAAGGTTTACGCTTTTTTAATAAGCTACCGCAGAAAATAATTGAATTACCTTTTGTAGAGTTTAAAGCTGTCATTAAAAGTAAATAAATACAAAAAGCTTATTATACAATATCAGATTATTTGAATGATGGCCATACATGGCAATGAATTGCTCCTCTTATACAGAGTTTATATGTTATTTAATCTTTTTCTACCCCTACGTAAAAGGGAACAAATGTTAAAAGAGAAAACCGGGGAGTTTGTTTCGCCGTTTCTTCTCCTGGCGGGTATTCTTCTTGGAAACGGTGGTAACTTTAGTTTTTGTTAAGTATATGACGTTCAATAAGTGTTCCTGTGTCCCTTACGTTGAATAAAATATTTTGATTTTGATTTATACTTGAGATAGTGACTAACTATTCTCGGTCATCGGTCAGCCCATCTAAACCATATCCGTTTCTGTTCACGCTCGCGCTATCCATTGTGCAGTAATATATTGTATCTAGGGAGAAAATCTTCCTCGGCTATGATAGGTATCGGGTAAGACACGAAGCTACCATTGGGATAGATTAAACTTTTCTACAGTGGTTCGTTGAACATACATACATATCACCGAGTCCCACTCGGGGTAGGCAGACGGTTGTAACGTTGCAGCAGACACCTTTTTCTTTATTTTACACTTTATTTTAATGTGTATAATATGTTGCGGCGATGTTAGGTATGTGTGTGGGTACTACCTAGGCACAGACTTTCCGACAGAGATATATAAAAAAAATTGTCTTTATCGTTTTTTGACGTTTACTGCCAATAAAAAACCGACAGTTTTAATTAACTTTCACTACTCATGTAGAGAATGCATGAACAAAAATTTTATATAATAATATATATATATATATATATATCCTCACGCCTTCCCACAAGGGTCCCTGAAGGGTTAGGCAGAGGTGTATAGGTAATACCCATACACCCACTTTCCGCCGGAGGTATATTAGGTGCCAACGTGACAGATGGCGAGTCCATCGCCGTTACTCAAGCACGACTATACATACGCCTTTGTATTTCTTCTCAGATGTATGCAGGTTTCCTCTCGATGTTTTCCTTCACCGTAAAGCTCGTGGTGTGACTAATCACTGTACTTAAGTTCAGAAAAACTCATTGGTACAGTCGGGATTCGAACTTGCGACCTTTGCGTCGCAGGCAACTGTTCGAACCACTCGACCACCACGGCTTTTTAATGTTTGCAAAAATTTAATGTTTGTTGTAATATGTATTATCTGCCTTTGACTAGCTCTAAGACCATATTAGTGGAGCCTTGAGTTGAGTCGTTTCGTGTACGGGGACGAAATAACATTCAGTTCTTGTAGTCCATATTTATAAGCTCTTACAGTTCATGCTTTTGCCGTGGTGGCCGAGCGGTTCGAGTAGTTGCCTGCAACACAAAGATTGCAAGTTCGAATCCCGACTGTATACATTCAAAAGCGTATGTATAGTAAGTGTCGTCGCTCAGTAACGGCGATCAACTTGCCATCTGTCAATTTCGCACCAAAAATATATCTTCGGCGGAAAGTGCGTGTGTGGGTACTACCGGAAAACCTCTGCCTACCCCTTTGGGCACGCATGTGGAAAAGCGTTATTTTAAAAGCTTTTTGAATGAACGAGGTTTGGAAGCCAAGATATTTCGATTTTATTTTTAATATTGGATTTCCAGCTATCCGTGGACAAGAAACAAAGTTATCCGGTTGGCAACCCTGTTATTCTGATATAGTATTTTATTGTATAATAAGATAATATATCCTCACGCCTTCCCACAAGGGTCCCCGAAGGGGTAGGCAGAGGTGTATAGGTAATATCCACACACCCACTTTCCGCCAGAGGTATATTAGGTGCCAACGTGACAGATGGCGAGTCCATCGCCGTTACTCAAGCACGACTATACATACGCCTTTTGAATCTCTTCTCAGACGTATGCAGGTTTCCTCTCGATGTTTTCCTTCACCGTAAAGCTCGTGGTGTGACTAATCACTGTACTTAAGTTCAGAAAAAACTCATTGGTACAGTCGGGATTCGAACTTGCGCGCAACTGCTCAAACCACTCGGCCACCACGGCTCTTTGTTTATCTTTGTATTTTATTGTATTTGTTATATTATTGTATATTACATTATTACATATAATTTAAGTGACTTCAGTTCCGTTTTATGTTGTAACCTCTAATGGTAGCTGTAGAAGAGGAATTAAAAAACGACAATCTAAGGAAAAATCGTTTCTGTACATCAAGTATAAAGACGCATTCAAATTGCTGCTGTACTCCAGGGGGTATCATCGCGCGCGCGCTATTGACCCTGCAGGACCCTTTCTGCACGTCCTTCTTGCAGAACTCAATGCTGTACTCTCCATGATTGAACTACGTGTAGGTAGCAACCCACCGCCTGTAGCTTGCCTTCAACAATCTGCTAATAATAATAACGAATCAAAAGTCACCTCTAGAGACGTTATTGTCTATTTCAGTATTGCGTCTATGATGACGCTTGGAACCCTCTGGCGACTGAAAATATTATAACTCGCTAGAGATATGAGAGAGCGAGAAAGATAGAGAGTAGAGCGGCATACTCCTAAGACACTTTGATCTAGGTAGTTAGAACGTGACCCTACCTCTTCCCTTATTTATTTATACAATTAATAGATTAGTCACACCACGAGCTTTACGGTGAAGGAAAACATCGTGAGGAAACCTGCATACGTCTGAGAAGAAATTCAAAGGCGTATGTATAGTCGTGCTTGAGTAACGGCGATGGACTCGCCATCTGTCACGTTGGCACCTAATATACCTCTGGCGAAAAGTGGGTGTGTGGGTATTACCTATACACCTCTGCCTACCCCTTCGGGGACCCTTGTGGGAAGGCGTGAGGATATATTATTATTATTACAATTAATAGATGCGCTGGTCCTAAAAACATATCCTGTATGTTAATGCAGCTAATAATCTATCTCCGTGCCAAGTTTCATCAAATTCCGTTCAGTAGTTTCTGCGTGGAAGAGCAACAAACATCCTTAGAATCTTTTGCATTTATAATATATGTATGGTAATATAATAATAATATGGACATGCCCTGTTTATAATTGCTCATCCATAGTACGTTACGCCACAGACGAACACGAGGCAATACAAGAAATATGCGGATTTTATTTCATCAATCATTGTGTGATCGAAGCAAATTCATGTTTTACAAAAGCAGTAGCGTAATGCAATGATAATTGTATTCGCTTAAATCTATCTATATATAGAAAATAGCTATTATAAAAAACTCATCATTACTGCGAAGATATTCATTGAGTACCGGTCGAATACGTCTTGTGACGTCAGAGCCGACAGATACACGTCAGCGCGAGTACATTGCCGGTCCGTCTGCGCCAGACAAATAATGTTATCCACTGCACAGAAAATAAATATGAGCTATTTAAGCGATTCGACCTCGGTTCTACTCAAACACATTTGCAAAAACTGTTTATCTTGGTTCTATGTAAATTGGAGGTATCCTTTGGAATGCGATCCTCGTTTCAATATCGCATTGATTAGTATAATTATTCAGCCCGAGAGTTTGATGTCGACCATCCGATATGTGAATCATACATACATACATACATATAATCACGCCTCTTTCCCGTAGGGGTAGGCAGAGACCACTTCTTTCCACTTGCTACGATCCTTACATACTTCTTTCGCTTCGTCCACTTTCATTATTCTCTTCATACATGCTCTTCGGTTTAGGGTACTCTTGACCTGACCTTTTTTCAAGACGTCCCTAATTTAGTCTAGAAACGTCCGTCTAGGTCTACCCCTTCCAACACAACACTTAAGTGAATCATATCGTGCAATAATTACAACCATATCCAAAGTTTGAATCTTAGACAAAATTGATACGTTGAAGCAATCTTATTGGCTTCGGGGCCTGAGAGCATAACTTCCACGAATACCTTACTAATATTATAAACTAGTTGTCCCGCCAAGCTTCGCTTGGGTGAAAAAATAAAAGCCACCTATCGGGTCCAATTGTGAATCTAAACCATTCTCGAATCCACATTTAAGAGAGGTAGGGCATACCGGGTTTCCCGTTCGAATTCGGAGCTGCTCGACTGGGGCAGGACCTCCACCTTAAAGAAGTCCGTAGCCAAATAGCACAATTTTTTGTGTTGTGTTCCTACGCGGTGAATAAGGTTTCCAGTAATGAGCTCCTTGGGGAGGGGGAGGATTGTTACATTGTGTTGGTAGCAGAGGGATTAAACCCATTATGCTGCCAACACACTATAACTCTCCGAACACAGAGTGGCAACACGCAAGTGATACTTCAGTATCGTGAGCGTAAATAGACTGCGGTAACCGTTTCCCATCAGATGGGCCGTATGCTTGTTTGCCACTCTTGTTGTATGTAAAAAAAAAATCCACCTGAAGACACACAGAGAATTTCTTTTAAATCGTTCCAGCCGTTTACGATTCTATAAAGGACTTACATTCAAACATTAATTTTTATATACCTAAATAGATGAAAAAGGCAGGGGAAGACCACGTGGCAACTACCTAGATCAAATCAATCGGACACTCAAGGATGGGAACGTCAAGAGTACTCGAAACCGGCGAGCGTGTATGAAGAGACTGTGCACGAAGCGAAAGAGGCCTGGAGAGAACTGGCGTTCTATTCCCTGCTTAACCCATGAGGGACTCGGCATAATGATATGTATGTGTATGTATGAGTGAGTATAAATGCGTCTCATTTACGCCAGAACGACTGAACGGAATAAACAGAAAGATGAATAGCTGAATAACTGTCATTGAAATAAAATTTTACACAGTTGAAGCCACGGGGCATAATATGTATGTCAATAGATCTGATATGCTGTAGGAAATTTCTTTAAGCACATATAGCTGCTGCAGAAGAGCTGAATTTCCTAATACAAGCAATTACTTGCTTAAAAGGGGACTCAAAATCCGAACTGTAAGCCTAATTTTACCTAAAGGCGCCCTACTGGTCTAATGGTTAGAGCTCCTGACTGCGAAACTTGAGGTCGCGGGTCCGATTCCCGCTGAGGCCAGATATTTTTGTAATGAATACGAGTAGGTATTATGTCTATCTGTTCGTTGTTTGTTGTCCAGTTACCATAACACTAGCTTTGCTTAATTTGGGACTATGTCAATTTGTGTGGAATTGTCCCAAGGTACTTATTTAATTATAAGTTGCTGGAAATAAATTATTATCATTATTATCCGTCATCTACTTCATCGTGGGTGTCAATCTGATTGTCTGCTTCGTTCAGGATTGTGTAACAAATCGCAGAGACACTATGTCGAGCGATAGTGGAGAAACCATATCTACTCGAGAGTGAAACTGCTTGAGACGCTCCAATTATGGCGCGACCAGTTTTTATATCTCATTGTGTTAGCTATTGTGTGCAAATCGGCGAGGACCCTTGTGACGCTGCCTTTGACATTTGCAGAGCATCGCGTCCTCTGTGAAGCAACTGTACACTATCTACTATAATAATAATATGATAAATGCGAGTGTCAAGATGTTTACTCTTTCTCGCATTGGATGAAATTTGTCACAGAAATAGATTATATGCTGGATTAACACAGGTTACGTTTTATTATTGAAAAAAACCAGTAAAAATAATCTAACAGTGGGATCAATCTAATAAGTTTTCACTAATTACTATTATAAAGCCGTGGTGGCCGAGTGGTTCGAGCAGTTGCCTGCGACGCAAAGGTCGCAAGTTCGAATCCCGACTGTACCAATGAGTTTTTCTGAACTTAAGTACAGTGATTAGTCACACCACGAGCTTTACGGTGAAGGAAAACATCGTGAGGAAACCCGCATACGTCTGAGAAGAAATTCAAAGGCGTATGTATAGTCGTGCTTGAGTAACGGCGATGGACTCGCCATCTGTCACGTTGGCACCTAATATACCTCTGGCGGAAAGTGGGTGTGTGGGTATTACCTATACACCTCTGCCTACCCCTTCGGGGACCCTTGTGGGAAGGCGTGAGGATATAATATAAAAAAGGTAATAAGTTAGTATGTTTGTGAATTTGTTTGTAAGTAATCTTTTGAATGATGTACTTCTCAATCTGAATTGATATTTAGACAAAAAATATATTTTTTAATTATGTTTGCATTAGAAGGTATTTGAAATTGCTCGATTGTGTACCTACTACTTACTACTAAGCACCTTGATAAGTCTGTTTTAGTTACACCTCTGCCTACCCCTAGTACGAATGTGTAAAGTTATATAGAGTAGGTACTGTCAATGCTCCGTGGTCGTACCCTCGTAAATTTGATCTTTTCGTAATATTTTGGTCAAAAGAGACAAGAACTTCATAAGGTCTATGTGCTATTCTGATGTAATGAGCTTTATTTTATTTAGTAGTTTTTGCGCCATACACGCACGTTCCCACATATAATATGAGTAGGAAGCATTTTTTTTTAAAGCGTTATGACATATTGTGCGAAATGATTCCTTATGTGTGTAAATCGCTCCACGGCTACACAGATCGGCTGTATATAGAGCAAGAGAACCGGTTAGATGGCCCATAGTAATGTGAAAACTACGCGAAAGTATGCCCCCACTGGGCGCACTACAAATGTACTTTATCCATCACAAGTCCTACTGTACTTACCAATGAGAAAAATGGAAAGACGAACACGACTGTCAAAAAGTACGCTTCTTCACGCCTTCCCTTAAAGGTTCCCGAAGGGAAACCCACTATGCGCCGGATATATTTTAGGTGCCAACGTGACAGATCCCGAGTCCATCGCCGTTTCGTATGCAAGTTTCCCATAGATTTTCTCCTTCACCGTAAAGCTCGTGGTGCGACTAATGACTGTACTTAAGGTGAGAAAAACTCATTTATACAGTCGGACAAACATGATCACAAACGATCGCATAATTTTTTTTGTAGGGTATTTGATATGTACGCTTCTGAGCTCCTGACTGTGAGAGGAAAATAAATAAATTTGCTTCAAAATACTACCGGAGCTTGTCACAATTTATAAATAAGAGTCTTATCGGTCAAAGAACCGCTTAATTAATCTGTAATGCAAATGTGTAAGCTCGGGAGCTGGCTCTAAGCCTACGCAAGTACACAAGCCAGGCGGTACTCAATCATGATTGTCATAAACGTACTCTTTAAATTCTTTTGAAAAGCTTTAAAAGATATTGAACTCAACAAGCCTCGCCCATCAAAATAGCTCATATACTGATGCCCGAGTTGTAGCCGACTTCAAAATAAAGGGTATTTGTTTTCAAAGTAACCTCACTCCGCCACGAACATATGGATAAAAACAACTTCGGCGTTTATTAAAAGAGATAATGTATGCACTTGCATTGGAAAATGTTAAATAGAAAAAAAAAGGTCAAAGGTCTCAAAGGGAGGCAGAGAGAGTAGAGCGCCAGTTTTCTCTTGAGTTGCTGACGTAATAAGGGTATGTAATATAGAACATGACATTTTATACATATGTCTCAAACTTTTCATAAATCAAATCTACTTCAAGGTTATTTATTAAAAGTCGGTTTTCTTTGTTACAATTTCAATTTTCCTCTTGTTTCCGATACTGATATCAGAGTGATTAGATGTCAGATGGTACTACTGTTCTAGCAGATGGATGCATAATCAGTTAGACACGATAATAATGAATTCAAGAGCTACTTGTAGCAAGACTGCTCCACTTCCCAAGCACATTAACAACTTCCAAGAAATGACTGTGTATTACTTTATTTCGTTTTGGGAATATTCAATTACTCCAGCCGCTGTCCGGCACTGGAGATTCATTATTTCTGGGAAAATAAACTCGCCGGGAATATAAGAAATTGTAAAGAAGACTAGCATATATACGAGGATATGTGTCCGCTTCGTAGAATATGACAAATTAAATTAAGTGTATGTATCTGAACGCCGTTACTCCAGCACGACTTTACATACGCCTTTGAATTTCTTCTCAGACGTATGCAGGTTTCTTCTCGATGTTTTCCTTCACCGTTAAGCTCGTGGTGTGACTAATCACTGTATTTAAGTTCAGAAAAACTCATTGGTACAGTCGGGATTCGAACTTGCGACCTTTGCGTCGCAGGCAACTGCTCGAAACACTCGGCCACCATGGCTTCTTTGTGACTTTTTACTATTTTATATTTAAAATAGTAGGTTCATTCTAGAAAATACTTTTCTAAAGTTAAATAAACTACAAATATATTAATCTCGGTGCACAATGTTTCGGCCAATTCTGTCAATAAAAAGTTTAGGATCGTATTCAATAAAAGTTCGTTTGTCTTATTAGTGTTCGTAGAACATCTGTGACCTAATTGAGACCTAAGACTTATGGGCAATGGCCCCATATGACCCCTTTAGACGACTAGCTCTATCATTTTGTACTATGAGTAATGAAAACAGAAATACACACAAATAGATGTGCTGTGACCGTGATTGGAGTGGCCTGCAACGCAAACGCAAATTAAAAAAAAAGTTTTAAGCCTGACTGTACCACTGAGTTTTTTAACTACTAAGTACAGAGGTTAATGGTGGTTAATGGTATGATGGTAACCTGTAAACGTTTCAATTGAACGTCAAAAGAATTAATGATAGGAACAACGTATGCGTACTCGAAGAAAACTTAACTGTGACCGAAGCGACAGAGGTCTAAAATTATAGATAACTGGCACTCTACTCTCTATGCCCACCCCATGAGGCCGTGAAAGACTCGACATTATGATGTGTTATATGATCATCATGTATATAGACTTTGTAATCTACCATTAAATGTTGTCAAACGCCTTCTCAATTGCATTGCGGCGGAAGTGAGCTTACGGGCTTGAGCGCTAATCGTTTTTTAAAACAATAGTTTTTAAATTGAGTTATTGCTTTAGTGCCTTGCTCGAGCTGTATTAGCTAATAGCGAGGACGTTAACCGACACATTTTATTGCGACAGCAACACAATCCTACGAACTTAGTGCAACACTTTCATGTTTCGCACCTGCTGTCTAGTCATAGACAAAAGGTTGAGAAGCATTGCGGTTATTTCAAATGATTCGTTTTTCAAATGAGACTCACACTCGTGTTAAAAGTCAGTTTTCCTTAACAAGTTTTTGTGTGAATTATGTATTGTATAGTGTATTTCGGCGGTATGTAACGTAATGTCTTCTAATAGTCACGCCATTAGCCGGATGAAAATAATTAATCGAATGCTAGATTTGACGAACGGGAGATCGGTCAATACTGGTCAAATTCTCAGAGTATATTGCTTCTGGAATAGGACTCGTGATCGGAAGGTTCCGTACAAACTTTGGTAGGTTAGTATGTATGAGAGACTGATGCATGTTTATGAAGCGTAAGAAGTCTGCAAGTTCAGAGAGAGGCGTCTTACCATCTCTGCCTACCCCGTGAGGATACTCCGTGATGATATAGCTTGTACTAATAACCAATTTAAGTCTCGCAAAAACTCGAGAATGACACGTACGATTTTGATGAAATTTTTCGATGGATCTCGGGATGGCTTACTGTAAATTTACAATTCGACCATATTGATAAGGAAATTAGAGGGTTAATTTTTTACCCATACAAAGGCAAAACACAATTTTGACAAATTATCGATTATATGGCTTTAGCAACCAATCATCTAAAGATTCCTGCTGTGTCGGTAGCGCGCGCACTGGTTTGGCAAGAGTCCATAGGCGACGGTAACCGCTTACCATCACGCGGTCAGCATGCTTGTTTGTTTGGTATAAAATAAACATGTAAAAAATGGAACGACCCACTTAATACCACACTTCTCTTCGCATCGTTATCATATCACTGCGTAGGCTGATAACAGCGTCGAATTCGTTAATCCAAATTGTGTTACTGATATCCACTTCTCGATTCTTATCAATCTGTTCTAGGCATCAAAGATTGCGATGGTGGCTTTGGTCAGCATGATACCAGTTATCTTAAAGCACTTACATCCTAGAAGCCGTGGTGGCCGAGTGGTTCGAGTACTTGCCTGCGACACAAAAATCGCGAGTTCGAATCCCGACTGTACCAATGAGTTTTTCTGAACTTACGTACAGTGATTAGTCACACCACGAGCTTTACGGTGAAGGAAAACATCGAGAGGAAACCTGCATACGTCTGAGAAGCAATTCAAAGGCAAAATGTATAGTCGTGCTTGAGTGACGGCGACGGACTCGCCATCTGTCACGTTGGCACCTAATATACCTCTGGCGGAAAGTGGATGTGTGGGTACTACCTATACACCTCTACCCTTACTTACATCTCTAAACTTACATCCTATATCGTCCTGACTAGCTGCAACCCGCCGTTCCATCCATGTTAAATTTGAATTGCCGAGTCCCTATCAGGCAGAGATAACAGGACACCAGTTTTCCCTTGACTTAAATACCTCTTTCGCTCCGTCCACATTCTAAGGTCTCTTAATGATCCCGTCCTTGAGAGTCCGATCCATTTGATCCAGGTAGTTGGAACGTGGCCTTCCTCTGCCTCTTCTTGCACACACTTTTGCTTTGTATATCTGTTTCGTCAATCTTTCTTCGCTCATCCTTTCTATATGTCCAATCAAAATTTGATTATCCTACTACAACTATTTTGTTCCTCTTTAATGCAAATACCCCTTAGATAGCTGGATTAAGCACATGAAAAATATGGGAAAAGAGGTAACCAGCCTCAGCAGACGACCGTCTGGTCTAGTGGTTAGGGCTACTGACTGCGAAACTTGAGGTCGCGGGTTCGAATCCCGCTGAGGGCAGATATTTGTGTGATGAACACGAATATTTGTACCTTAGTCTTGGATGTCCTATGTATTTAAGTATATATTTATTTATATAAGTAAATATATCGTTGTCTAGTTACCATAACACAAGCTTTGCTTAATTTGGGACTAGGTCAATTTGTGTGGAATTGTCCCAGGTATTTATTATTATTATTATTATTATTTAATCGCCTTTTACGACAGGCAAGAGATAGGCATACGCAAATTCGCGGCTATAGATAGTACCATCCACGAAGACGCGCCCCACCAATTTGTATTCGAGGGGTCGCGGGGAGTATGACCCGTGTCTATTAATTGTAGTGTGCGTGTGCACTCAAAGGTAATCAGTGTGTACCGACAAAACTCAAACATTAGTAGAAGGTTGCACACTAACACTATAAACTATAGGGAAGAATAGTGGGGCGCGTCTTCGTGGATGGCACTATTTATACTAGGCGGACGGTCCGAGCGTAGGTAGCCACCGCCCCGAGCTAAGGCCACACTGATCCACTAGTGCCTAAAGAACTTAACAAAAAAACACTAGCATTATTTCCCAATTGAAACTAGTTTATTAACGGTAAATGGTAATAAATGTGCTTGTTTGCCATTCTTGTTGTATAAAAAAATAAATAAATAAGAAGCTACTCGTATATGTAAGGAGCCTACATTACTTCAACCGTTAGAGAGATTGCAATGAGAGAATTTGTTGAGCCTAGCTATCACATTCCGTGGTTTTAATTAAACCAGCTTAGATTACATCTGAGATGGGACTGTTTGAACTTGAATATGAACTCATGTCGTATGGCATTTACTAGTATTTACCGTACAGTGATTGCAAAGTAATAAGGTTTCCTCACGCCTTTCCACATGGGTCCCCGAAGGGGTAGGCAGAGGTAGCCATAGCCACTTTCCGCCAAAGATATATTTAAGGTGCCAACGTGACAGATACGCAGCACGACTAGGCATACGCCTCTGAATGTCTTCTCAAACGTATGCAGGTTTCCTCTCGATGTTTTCCTTCACCATAAAGCTCGTAGTGTGACTAAGCAGTTTCATGGAACGGTGAATAATTTACTTGTTTTTCTTACACGACGCTATTATCTAGAACGTAGACCTCTGTAGAGTCTTAATTATGTTCTTAATTCAATTCAATTTCAATTCGGTTGAACATCGAACATACATCTTTGAATGAATATCAAACCCATGCAGGTTTCGTCGCTATGTTTTCCTTTACCGTAATGCTCGTGTTGTGATCAATAACAAGTTCTGAAAAATTCATGAATACAGGCGGTATACGAAAACTCTTTCCTCTCTGTCATCACGACTCTACAATCCACAAGGAACCGATATCTGTATTAGGTAAGTAAACTGGCATGTCATAATGACATATCTTCACGCCTTCCTCCAAGGGTCTCCGAAGAAGTAGGCAGATGTGTGCAGCAACAAATCTACTTTTCGCCAGTGATATATTTTAGTGGCCAACGTGACAGATGGCGAATCCATCTCCGTTTATCAAGTACGACTATACATGTTTTAAATTTAATCCTTTTACGCATTCAAGTTAACTGCCGAGGTAAAAAATATCATTAAATGATTCGAGCTATTCTTGGACTACTTTGTCTTAAGAAACAATTCTAGCAAATATTTATAAACCCCCCGCCAATCCAACTATCAATCAGCTCTAGTAAGGAAGCACCCACTTGTCATGTAATAGCCAGCCGCTGCTCACGCGAGGAAGTGCCAATCTTGAGGCTCCTTGTCTGTTATTCAAATGAATATTTTGAAGGAAGTTTCCCTCCTTGTTAATTAAATATGATGTGACTTGTTCCTCTTAGGAAGTCCTTATTCATCTTCTCGTTACTCGCTAGATTAATTTCAACACGCAGTAAACCTTGACATCCAACAGCGTTCAAGATATGATATGCTAATAAATTGTAGTTCCTATGAAAGTTAATATTTAGCCTAGTACTACTTCATGAGTTTGATGACTAATATTTGATGAATTGGTTAAATAATAAAATTTAACCTCATCATCAACATAAAAAAAGATATCAAAAAGTTGAAAATACATAAACCACAACACATACACCACAAAAACAATGATTCAGTGAACAGGAATAATATACGAATACATGAATAAATAGATATAGCGCTATACCTGCAAAATGCAAGAAGACTGACGAAATGTAGGTAACGATATGTGGGCCTTTTGGTGAAACAAAAGCAGCGAAGCAGCAAGCGAAACAGGAAGGAAAATATTGGTAAACAATGATGTTATATCAGATGGGTTCGCAATTTTTTCAGAATTCAATAAAAATATTTCGTTGACGTCACAGTCTCCGTCACACGTCAACAAAATCGTATTCTTGGGAAAACCGCACCGATACCATACCACGTGAGTTCGATCAGACAACATTAACGCTTTGCTGCGTAAGATGTCCCAAATTCACGGAAAATATAACCCAGTAGGGATGTACATACAGCTGATTTGGACGGCCGTCTGGTCTAGTGGCCAGAGCTCCCGACTGCGAAGCTTGAGGTCGCGGGTTCGAATACAGTTGAGTATAGATGTTTATGTGACGAGTATTTGTCCCTGTCTTGGAAGTTCTATGTAATATCCTCACGCCTTCCCACAAGGGTCCCCGAAGGGGTAGGCAGAGGTGTATAGGTAATACTTATATACCCAGTTCTATGATTTATGTATATAGACTCGTGTCCCTGTCTTGGAAGTTCTATGTAATATCCTCACGCCTTCCCACAAGGGTCCCCGAAGAGGTAGGCAGAGGTGTATAGGTAATACTTATATACCCAGTTCTATGATGTATGTATATAGGTATCTGTCTATATGTATAAGCGTAGAGCCGTGAAAGATTGCAAGTTTGAATCCCGATTGTACCTATAAGTTTTTCCGAACTAACCTTAGTACGGTGATTAGTCACTTACTTAGCTTTATGTTGAAGCAGAACATAGAGAGGTAACCTGCAGACGTCTTAGAAGAAATTCGAATGCGTATTCGTCGCCATCGGCCACGATGGGACCTACAATATATACATACATATCATCACGCCGAGTCCCTAGCGGGATAGGCAGAGAGTATAGAGCGCCAGTTCTCTCTAGACTTACATAATGACATACTTACCAACTACAATATATAACTGGCTGAAAATGGGAGATTACCACCTGCACACTTCTGCCTACCTCTTGGACTTTTGTGGGAAGATTTTTATATAAGTACATATATATCTTTGTCTTACTTAGTCCATTGCCATACTAGCTTAATTGTGAACTATTGGCGTGCAAATGTTAAAAACCGCGGGACCTTGAGGTTTAAGATTCATATAAATTAAAACACTTGTTAGTAACTATGGTAGTTCCAAAAACCAGTTATGTTTATTGTCCTAACAGGTTTATATCGAGGTCGAGTACTTTAATAGTAAAACTAACACATATTTGAGGCATAAACGCGGAAAATGCATGTAATTTAACCTGAAAAGGCCGTGGCGGCCGAGTGGTTCGAGTAGTTGCTTGCGATACAAAGATCGCAAGTTCGAATCCCGACTATACCAATGAGTTTTCCTGAACTTAAGTACAGTGATTAGTCACACCACGACCTTTACGGTGAAGGAAAACATCGAGAGGAAACCTGCATACGTCTGAGAAGCAATTCAAAGGCGTATGTATAGTCGTGCTTAAGTAACGGCGATGGACTCGCCATCTGTCACGTTGGCACCTAATATACCTCTGGCGGAAATTGGGTGTAAAGGTATTACCTATACACCTCTGCCTACCCCTTCGGGAAGCCTTCTGGGAAAGCGTGAGGATAAATATAACTGAAATAAAGTTGGGCAATTTCACATACATTGACCTAGTCTACTAGACAAAGGCTTGAACTACTTTTTTCCTTCAGGGAAGGCATGAAGTATGATTGTGGTAGTCAATTAAAGTATTAAGGTAGTAAGCAGAGGTGTGTACTTAGTATTAACACACCCATTTTTCAAGAGCTATATTTCAGGTGCCAACGTACAGATGGCGAATCCATCGCCGTTACTCAAGTTATACACACGCCTTTTTTCATTTTTTCGCCATACATTTTTTCTCAAAAGCATGCACGTTTCCTCTCGATGTTTTCCTTCGCCGTTAATCGCGTTGTTAGACTTAACACTGTACTTAAGTTTAAAAAACTGATTGGTTCAGTCAGGATTCGAACTTGCAATCATTGCAGGCGACAGCTCGGACCAGTAAGCCGCCACGGCTCTTGAGGTGATGCTGTATTGTTATTTATTATCGTTACGACACGACCCTTATTTATCACTTGCCTAACGCACGCTTGCTGTTTTAAATGCCGAACAGCCTATTATATACGCAAATGTATCCGCCACGTCAGGACTGGACATGTGCGGATATTGCTAAGGTATAAATAACCTACTCACGGCACTACTTTGTAACGCGATATTTTTGCTTCGTTGTTCCCTTGAAATTACAGCCCTTCATCATTACGCAGCTGGTGAGTGGCCGCGATCAAAACATTTAGCCTTTTTTTGCTTGGAATTTGGCAGTCGTAGGTCGTTCGCCTTCGTATAATCAGTATGCAAAAGCTTTTTGTACATAAAAAATGTAGTCACAGTGTTGGTTTTTGCCCGCTTGTCTCAGTGCTCTCTCGGGCGCCTTCAATAATGCAGCCTTGTTTTTTTTTCCACAAAACTTGGGCACAATGACTCCTGTATCAGTATAAATTTGCTGCCCAAATCATTATAGGAAAGGATTTCCGCCCCGAAATTCTCGTTATATGTATCACGTATCAGGTTTCCTTTTTTTTATTACCTTTAAATATGTCTTTTCAAGTTGGTCTCAGTAGTGGGTAAGTAGAGAAGTACCAAGACCCTATTTTCACCACAGAAGTAGGTACCAACGTGACAGATAGCTAGTCCATCGTTGTTACTCTAGCACGAAAAAAGGTATTGCTTTGAATTTCTCAGCCGTATTCTGGTACCATTTACCGTAAAGCTAGAAGTGATACTGGGCTATATAATTAGCGCCATCCACGAAGACGCGCCCCACTTCTTCCCTATAGTTTATAGTGCAAGTGTGCAACCCTCCACTTATGTTTGAGCATTATCGGTACACACTGATTACCTATGAGTGCACACGCACCCTACAATTACCTAATAGAGTCGGGTACTCGCATCCCTCGACCCCTTCGACTAGAAATTGGTGGGGCGCGTCTTTGTGGATGGCACTATCTATACTTAAGTTTGAATATCGCATTGGAATAGAACGCTGGGATTCGAATCAGCAAACTTCATTTCGCTTCACGGTTTTAAATAAGTATAACGGAAAAAACTGTTCTAATTTTAAATATTCAAATATGTGTACATTCAACATTACGACTATCACTTTATGAATATACGAGTACATTCACGTGAACAAGTAGTCGGCTTGTAAGCTTTAATAACTGTATAATTATAGCTACACACGTCTTTTCAAATTAGTATTCTCACTATTACACTTTCACTTTTAGATGCGACTGTACTAAAATCAAGTTTGCAAGACAGTTGTAGTCGGTCGCTGACCTGATGGCTGGACATTATTGGATCAATTGCCAATTCGGATAGTTTTCATTTTGATCACAGCATTATACATCAAGCCCACCGATAGCGATGCTATATATTAACTATGAAAGTTGTAATAATAATGATATTATATCCTCACGCCTTCCCACAAGGGTCCTCTAAGGGGTAGGCAAAAGTGTATAGGTAGTACCCACACTTTGGTGAAGGAAAACATCGAGATGGATCCTACATACGTCTGAGAAGGAATTCAAAGGCGTATGTATAAGCTATACACCTCTGCCTACCCCTTTGGGGTCCTTTGTGGGAAGGTGTAAGGATATACAATATATTTAAAATAATAACATAAACATGATATTAATAAACAAAGATACCAAATAAACTGAACTAAATAAAACCTGTCCCAAGTCATCCCGCGGGTGGGTGCCAAGGAGGCTGGAAGTATTGCCACGCTGTATGGCAATGTAATATGAAAAGAATTAATATAAACGTTGATGAACAGTGCACAAAGGCTTTATGGATATCCTTGTGTTTACTCACCAATTGACGCGAGTCACTGACATTGAGGATGTACCCTCACATTGCCAAAATTATAAATAATTTTCTAATTTCGTAGGTACTCGTGTTCGGGCGGCACATCGGCCAGCTATAATAATTGAACACTTGTGAATGATTATTTGAAAAAGACAGTCTTTTAGAATGGCGAAACAGATATACAAAGCGCAAGTGTGTGCAAGGCGAGGCAGAGGAAGGCCACGCTCCGACTGCCTAGACCAAATCGAACGGACGCTCAAAGACGGGAACGTCACGAGTACTCGAAACCGACGAGCATGTATGAAGAGAATAATGAATGTGGACGAAACGAAAGAGGTATGTAAGTCTAGAGAGAACTGGCGCTCTATTCTCTCTGCTTACCCCGTTAGGAACTCGGCGTGATGATATGTATATATGTAGGTATGTAATAATGTTAGTCATTTCCGTTAGTTCGTAGTTAGTTTTCTGCATAATAATAATGAAATTCCAAAATTATCACAATTATCATATTCTCTTCACAGCTCCACTGCCTACCCCGGTATAGGCCAAGGTGCATGGGAGCATGATATGTAACATTCTAGAAAGCTCACATAGTCATTCTACTCGCTACCATTTTAATATATAAATTCGTATAATAAAAATTAAATTCCAGAATTGATTTCACTTCATAACTCCACTGCCCACCCCGTGAGGGACTGAGCAAGATACGTTGTGTGTAAAATTCTAGTGGACACTCACAGGACAGCCGTTCCAAACCTACTCTGGGTCTGTACCTACTTTAGATATCAATCAGCGATTGATAGACAGTAGAAGTATACATTCATGATCATTAGGGGTGGGCCGAGGTGCTTACTAGTAACTCGCCTTCCTTTTACCGGACACATATATATATTAGGAATTATTATATTAGGAATATAATAATAAAATAATATATCCTCACGCCTTCCCACAAGGGTCCCCGAAGGGGTAGGCAGAGATGTATAGGTAATACCCACACACCCACTTTCCGCCAGAGGTATATTAGGTGCCAACGTGACAGATGGCGAGTCCATCGCCGTTACTCAAGCACTATACATACGCCTTTTGAATTTCTTCTCAGACGTATTCAGGTTTCCTCTCGATGTTTTCCTTCACCGTATAATGACCTATATTATATTATATATACCTAATATATATAGCGAGTAGTATGCGTATGATACCTCTCAAAGTTTTCCTTCACCGTTAATTGAACGCGAGTCAACGCTAAGCAGTCTTTGTATATAACCCAACCATACGCCCTTGCACTGTATACATTATTGACCAATACATAAACACGTATCAGGTTTGTGATTGGCCTTAATAAGGGACCTAATTCATGGGTACCATCTCATTTAATGGTAATTTAGCTTGTCTGTATGTCATACTGTTATATTAAGTAGCATAGTATATGATTGATTGATGACAAAGCAAAAGTGTGTGCAAGAAGAGGCAGAGGAAGGCCACGTTCCAACTACCTGGATCAAATAGATCGGACGCTAAAGGTCGTGAACGTTAAGAGTAAACTCGAAACCGACGAGCATGTATGAAGGGACTGATGAATGTGGACGAAGCAAAAGAGGTATGTAAGTCTAGAGAGAACTGGTACTCTATACTCTCTGCCTACCCCGTTAGGGACTTGGCGTGATGATATGTATGTATGTAGTATATGATTGAAGCCATGGTGGCCGAGTGGTTCGAGTAGTTGCCTACGTAATACGCCTTTGAATTTCTTCCCAAACTTATGCAGGTTTCTTCTCGAAGTTTTCCTTCACCACAAAGCTCGTGGTGTGACTAATCACTGTACATAAATTCAGAAAAACTCATTAGTACAGTCGAGACTCGAACTTGTAACCTTTGTGTTACAGGCAACTACTTGAACCACTCGGCCAACAGGGCTAATGTTTTTACAGTTTTATTATGTTTTAATATTAAGTAATTAACCACTATAACATACACATATGATGCAGAATTATTATTAGAAACAAAACACTTAGGTAGTTCATCATATCATCACGCCAAGTCCCTAACGGGGTAGGCAGAGAGTATAGAGCGCCAGTTCTCTCTAGACTTACATACCTCTTTCGCTTCGTCCACATTCATCAGTCTCTTCATACATGCTCGTCGGTTTCGAGTACTCTTAACGTTCCCG
The DNA here is from genome assembly GCA_016069955.1 of Drepana arcuata. NCBI lineage: Eukaryota > Metazoa > Arthropoda > Insecta > Lepidoptera > Drepanidae > Drepana > Drepana arcuata. Next base: position 423 of record JACCPG010000724.1, on the reverse strand, counting down.
TCCTTCAGAGTCCGATCTATTTGATCCAGGTAGTTGGAACGTGGCCTTCCTCTGCCTCTTCTTACACTTTTGCTTTGTATATCTGTTTCGTCAATCTTTCTTCACTCATCCTTTCTATGTGTCCAAACCAACGTAACGTGCCTTTCTTCATCTTTACAATCACGCCCTCATTCACGCCAGTTGATTTGCGAATCTCTTCATTGCGGATTCGATCTAATATCGTGACGCCGCACATTTTCCGAAGAGATCGCATCTCGACTGCATTCAAGCTATTTTCATACTTCCTCTGACATACCCAGGATTCGCTGCCATACAATAAGGTAGGTACCAATATCGCGTTGTGGGCAGCAACTCGAGCATTCTTGCTCAGACTTTTACTGCCCATCAACGCCGACATGGCTACATTCACCTTATTTCCGGCAG
>JACCPG010000723.1:27387-88960 GCA_016069955.1 Drepana arcuata | reverse complement strand
CAATTTGAAAAGTGTCCCATTTAATATTTGCTTTTGTGCTCACCACATCAGTTTAATATCTTGAGATAATTCCACACAAATAGCTAATAGCAAAGCTAGTTGTTCCTATATATTTTATACTTAAATACATATATATACAATGTCCAAGACCAATCATCGGACTTCATAAACGGCTTAAAGATGCTTGAATGCTGCAGTTTTGTCGTGTTTAATCGTTACTCGATAGTTATTTCAAATAATCGCAGGTACGTACTCGTGGTCAGAAACATCATTTCCCAAGCAAAGCAGAGTGCGACTATTAATATTTTGATATATTTAGGTAGGCACCTACCGTAAACTATACTATATGGATAGTGTAATGTAACCCCTTAATTTTGTAATGCCTTAGTAAGTCTAGGCCAACAGTAAATTTACATAATGATCATACAAAATGATATAATAGATACTTGAAATTTCGAAACTTGATCTTGTTATGAAACTTCGGTGAGTTTTCGGCGTTGTTCCAAAATCTGTCTCTATGCAATATACATATGTATGTGTTCATGTACATACTTACGACTTACTAAAACTTAGTTAACATCGACGCTATGAGCAAATTGTGGAGCGTATTAAAGTTAAGGCTTGACCATGAAGGATGAAGCTAAGAAGGTTTGTAAGTCTAAAGCGAACTGGCGCTTTACTCTCTGCCTACCCCGAGAGAGACCCAGAGTGATGATATATATGACTTTTTTTATTGCTAATTTTATCCTGCTGTGACCAGCGTAATAAAGCATATCTTCACGCCGTCCCACAAGAGTACCCAAAGGGGTAGGCAAAGGTGTTTAGTTAGTACCCACACACCCACTTTCCTCCAGAGATATATTTAAGATGCCAACGTGACAGATGGTGAGTCAATCGCAGTTAGTCCCCTTTTGTAGGAAGGTTTTCGATTCACGCAGACCATTGTTTTTGTTAGAAGCCACTATTGATAATAATGATAACTAACGACCATTAAGCTCTATATCATGCCTGGTATCACAGTTAATAGTATAAATTTATTGGCTCTATAAAGCAGCCAGGAACGGGATGTAATTTGAGACTCGGCTAATCCAATCCATTACTATAATTGATAGTCACTATGGTTAATACTTCAGAATGAACAGATCACACACTGTCCTTGTTTATTAAGAATTGTTGAATTTTTTATTTGTATTTGTTTATTAGAATTTGAGGACTTTGAATAATTTAAGGAAGCAATGTAAATTTGGAGTTCGTTCTATAATTTCTTTAGGTAATTGATATATATTTTTCTAAACGGTCGTCTTCTTTTTAAATATGACGTTCTATTAAATGTTCCCAATGATCCGATATATATATCCAAGTTATATATATTGATAGTCTTTAATTAAGTAGGCCAACACTGTAATTAAGTTTAGAAAAACTCAATCAATCAACTTGCAATCTTTGTTTTGCAGGTAATACACTCGAATCACACGGCCACCACTGCATTATAATAAATAAAATATTCATATGTTTCAAACTGGGAACGTATCATGGCGTGCGAACTGCAACAGATTTATTTATTTCCCTATTCAGGACGGATTTATAAACGTCATCTGTGGTTTAACATTCTTGAATTTTGGATTAATAAACGTCATCTGTGGTTCAACATTCTTGAATTATTATTGCAGTAGTGCCATAGTAGGCCCTGGCAGTGGCGTAGCTACCGGGGGGCTAGACGGGGCAGTGCCCCAGGGCTCTCCAACTCAAGGGACCCCTCGGACGAATCTGGATTACAAGGCCCTTGGTTACCTATCTACGGCACTGGTCCCTGGTAATCAGTCACGAACATTGTATGTGTGCGGAACAAATCTGGCAGCTACTGAAGTTAATGTCGGAAATGTTACGAGCACGTTTGATATTAGACGGTCGTTACCCTGACCGCTACCGCAAATTGATGAGCTAATGGGTACAGGAGCGCCATGATAGTCACTTTTATTACCGTACAGTGTGCCCCGGGGTTTCACCTGTGTAAAATGTAATAATTACACACACGCCACGAGCCACAGACTGCTCGCAATAGTTACGCCTAGTACAGTATCGCGCGCTCGCTCCGCTATACCTCGCACTGCACTCAATGTCCTCATGGAGATCAACCCTGATCATCATCAAGCCTCTTCTTCCGCATTATAATATATGCTTCGTTAATCTCTCTTCACTACATCCTTTCTATATATCCAAACCAACGTTACATGCCTTTCTTCATCAATACAATCAAATCTCTTCATCACGGATGCGATCAAATATGGTCGGTCACACCAGTATATGCTTTTATGTATTATAGTTATATAACTATGGAGGAAAATGCGGCCCGCTTGATGGTAAATAAGTACATTACGCCCTGAGGCACGGTCAAGTAAGTAAACATCCATGAATTTATTTCCCTCACGATGACATCCAATCGCATTATCGAACCTGGGAAACAGGAACTGAAAAATATATGAATAGGTACATAAATCGATTTTAGGCAAAAGCATATTTTTATAGAGTAGCCATGCAAAATAAACAATTCAACTAATGATCAGTAAATGTAAAAAATTTAAAATCTGACGTGAAAAATAGTATCTTTACACATAATCTGTTTTCTTTTTAATTATTATTTATTCGTGACGTAGATACTAGTCCTATTAATACACTTTATACAATACACTTACATCTGTACATAAATGTTGTATAAAAGTACGCGTGCTTTCAATGTATCTCGGAGTTTTTGAATAACTTAACTTAAAAGAACTTTACTTCAGATTTAATATACAATAATAATGACAAACATTTAAAAACTAACTTAGCATTTATTTCAATGTACCTATGAAGCGGTCTCTCAATGGACCTTTACTACACAAAATTACAACCGACAACAAAATTACACACTAACCACAATTTACGACACTGAAAATACAGCTCTGCTTGATACCCGCCAAAAATTCTCCTCCATTTTAATCAGTTAAGTCCAGTGCTGCCACCATTGCTGCCTACGACATTTACCGACATCACTAACGGCTTGCGAGCCGCGCAGTGAACGCGGATCAAGATTACCAGCTTTTGTCCGCACTTCAACGACTAAACTGAATTTATACGTTGAAAGGTTTATAAGGATTTGTTTAGCAAAATAATGGATTACGTTGCAGTTTAATTACCCTTGAAAAGTTCACGGGCAAAGTGACACCCTGTGACCTTTACTTATTCATTTTAAGTTCATTTCCCCGAAAGAGACAATAACATTTAAAAGTTATGGTGGTTTTAATATAAAGCGTTAGGGAAAAGCTGCTGCCGCAAAACCTGCCTAGGTTCTAGAATGAGATACAGCGCGCGAATCGCAAGATCAAGCTAACAGCATGTACAATGACAGGCAGACCACTAAGCCACTAAGATGACTAAGATGACCACTAAGATGACGGATGAATCTGTCAAAACAATGCCTGAATGTATCAATTGCGTGACATTCCAATGATACAGTGATTATGCAGAAACGATTCTTAATTAGAACGCATTTTAATTCAGCCATTACATTTACAAAGAATAAAGGCTTTCTTATGTCCTTCTTTAAAAAGAACTAGGAATCTAATCTTTCCTCGAACTTTTAAAAGAGAACGTCCAATCGTTATGTTAATTAATAGATATATAATGTTATCATTGTTCATATAGTTGAAGAACTATATCAAAGTTGTTTTTTTTTGGTCCATAATTGTACTCGTATGTCTTGATTTCCGGGCATATGGATGGGCCAGATGGATTCCCCAATTGATAAATATTATTATCTAGTAATTAGATAATCGCCATCTGTCACGTTGGCACCTAATATGCCTCCGGCGGAAAGTGGGTGTATGGGTATTACCTATACACCTCTGCCTACCCCTTCGGGGACCCTTGTGGGAAGGCGTGAGGATATATTATTATATTATTATTATATAATAATTATTAGATATATTTACATTCTAAAAGCTTGTCATTGCTCATTGAAGTAACGTCACGTGAACACGATTTGTTGGTTTGAAACTTTGCAGACAAGTTGTATTAAGTTCGCGTTGTTTCTATCAGCATTGTTTGCTGTTCGCAAGAAATCTTATTGCAACACTGAACTTATTTAGTTATTTCGTCACGTAATAACCCTGTCAAGGCACAATAGTCAGTGCTATAGGTATATTAAAATGGTAAACGCATGAATGGCAAACGGTCGTATTGCATTCCATCAGTGATTAAAATTTCAAGAACTCCTCAAAGAATTGCAGTTCTGGCAAAGGTCGGGAAATCGGTACGAGCGAGTGATTCCTCCAGAAGTGATTCCTAGCGTTTATATGCCGTAGCCTGTGAATACCGAAGTAGCCATTAGCCATCAAATCATGCCAAAAAAAAAGAATATTTTGCCCGCTAGGTTGTCCCGTAAGCTATGAATTTTGTATTATGATAGACAACGACAGGCTCTCCTGGGGATGTATATTCTGAACAAGAAGACTAAAGTCTCTTTGCAGTGGGGAAGTCGCGTCAGCGTGGAATAGACGTGGGTATTAGCATTAGGTCTCCAAGGTCAAACAAAAGTACGTTTGACACAATTCGATTTGGAATGAAAATGCCACGATAGGATAGGATAATTCACAATCACTTCACATTACTTGCTTTGTATTTTTTCCATTGTTAATTCGATCTAAAATTTGCATACATCTGTAACTGTGTGAATTCAAATAAGTTTATTGCAAGATATGACCATGTTTCGCGTAAATATAAATCAATGACAATGCACGAAGAACGGAGACAGCTAGAGACAGTACAGGGGATGTAATAAACTTCTGGTTTTTGTTTTAATTTGCATTAAGTGGCTCGCTTGGAACGGATGCTCTTTGTCAACGAGTGTCCTCTCGTATTTATTCTTCGTCGGTGCTGGAAACAAATGTAATCTCATTTAGTGTATATTATGTTCCCACGGTCCGTGAGGATAGAATCAAAATCAAAATCAAAATCTATTTATTTACATAGGCCCAGGTGGGCAATTATAAAACGTCGAAAAAGAAGCACGGTTCGGGTTGGTCGCTTCCATGGAGAAGAACCTGCAAGAAACTCCATGGTTACTCTTTTCAAATCATTAGGCATATACAATAACAATATTTTTTCGTTACAGCAATAGTACCCAAGTATGGGGGAACAACGTAGGCCCGACAATAGGTCGTTGCTTACTATACAAAGCATACATAAAACAAGATAATTATAACAATGCTAGCAAGATCTAAGAATTTACAAAGCCTACAATGTTCTCACATTCACAAATTCGACAAATTAAACAAGTGACACAAATATTGTCATCACTACTGTAACTAATTCTGGGCAAGATATGGAATAAATAAAAAAAAAGTAAAATATTAGATTATTATTGTAAAAAAAAATTGAGAAAAGTAAAAAAATAGAACCCTTCGATAGAGACTATTGGGCTTGTGACCTGTAATCTACTTCCACCTCGGGATCATTAATTTCTTAATTCAAATGGGTATCCTGAATACGCCCCTAATTCTAAGCCCGTAACTGATTATATGAAGGTAAAGACTAGTTCAACCTTTTCTATAACTAGCTCAATCCATCCATCCAAGCTGCAAACATAATGCTATAGAGGTTCTATATATAATACTTCATTTGTTAGGTAAAATATAAAATATAGACATATGTATGTATCTATGTGAGTTAAATTAATGTATTTCGCATTCACTGTTCAAACTTTCGTAATTGACCGAAAATAGTTACTGTTATACACTTAATTACTACCTATATTGTATGTTGCTTACGCCTATATTTCAAGTGTTCAATTTGTCAGTGTTCAATAGTAGTCTTTGCACTTAAAGAATACAGTAAGGGTGTGGAGGCAGACCTAGCGCTCTACTCTATGCCTACTCATTGAGGGACACGGCGTAATATTAAAATAAAGCCTTTCTTCAAGTATAGATATATCTATAGATAAAGGCAGAAAATATTTTTTACTTTTATTAGGCAATATTAAAGGTTATAAAAGTGAGCACTAAAACAAATTGACCATTATAAACAGCGTGATGTATCGGTTTGTTAACGGTGATATGTTAATCGAAACTGTTAACAACTTGGTAATTGAGTGGAACACGGAATATTTGTCGCATGTAGATATAAAATTGTAACGTCAGACGCCTAAAAAATACATACATACTAGGTATCCCCACAATGTTATAAGCGGGAGATTTTGTGAGGATGTTTGTTGTGACATCACGCCAGGACATCTTAAAGGAATTGAATGAAATTTGGCACAGAGACACATCTTGACATTTTGTTGTATGAATGACAATATGAATGACAATTCAAGTATTCAACTTGAATTTAAGTCAATGACTCTTGTCAGTGTTACTAATTAATCCCTCCATTTTACACATAGATTTGTGTGATTCTAGAAAATAAAACACATTTGAAATCTTATTTTAATTAATTAATACATATGTGTCAATCTGTGACGTTTAATTCAACTACCTGATATATGCTCGGCAATGTTTTAGTTATTCTTGAGACGCTAAACTTATAGCCTACGGTAAAGGCAGGTGGTAGGTACCTGTTTGTGATTTTTGTAGTATTAAGTAGTATCTAAGCTGTATTTGGTATGAAGATAACTTGAACTTCAAAAAGAGACGGTTCAGAGATATTTCATAATAATATGCTCGTTTATAATGTTCCTTTACCGTGAGCTCGTGATGTGATCAATCACAAATAAGTTTAGAAAAACTCGTCGATTAGGACTCAGAATCGAAAAAAAAGATGGCAATTTATGCATTGTAGGCGACTACTCGAATCGCTCGAATGCACGTCAAATTCGATTTGGAAGAACTCGATACGTTGGAGTGCTCTTGATATCGCGGCCAACCCCGCTGGGTAGTTTTTAAGATAGCAATAAGTTTGTATTAGTCCCGGTTTATTAAGCAAATTGAACTGTAGTTTCAAGAACAAAAATGTATTTTAAGAACACCCGGGATCGGAAACAGTGTTAAAAATTTACGGAATACCTATATATTTTGTATTAATGGTATGGATAATGATATGAATGTATTTACCTAAGTAAAAAGGTTTGCGAAGGCATAGGTTTATTAAAACCCTCCTTTGTATGCGATACCTTTTCACCTTGGGACAAGACTTACGACTTTACTAAGCAAAGTTTGTTCTATGTGAACTAGACAACGATATAGATAAAATATAATATCCTCACGCCTTCCCACAAGGGTCCCCGAAGGGGTAGGCAGAAGTGTATAGGTAATACCCACACACCCACTTTCCGCCAGAGGTATATTAGGTGCCAACGTGACAGATGGCGAGTCCATCGACGTTACTCAAGCACACTTCGATAAATATAAACATTAATAATAATAATATATCCTCACGCCTTCACACAAGGGTCCCCGAAGGGGTAGGCAGAGGTGTATAGGTAATACCCACACACCCACTTTCCGCCAGAGGTATATTAGGCGCCAACGTGACAGATGGCAAGTCCATCGCTGTTACTCAAGCACGACTATACATACGCCTTTTGAATTTCTTCTCCGACGTATGCAGGTTTCCTCTCGATGTTTTCCTTCACCGTAAGGCTCGTGGTGTGACTAATCACTGTACTTAAGTTCAGAAAAACTCATTGGTACAGTCGGGATTCGAACTTGCGATCTTTGTATCGCAGGCAACTGCTCGAACCACTCGGCCACCACGGCTTTTTAGAGAGCTACTACCGATATAGGTACTATTGTAACTATAGTTAGTCTGTCTTAATATTAAATCGTATTTTTATCTTGATTACATAAATAAATAATGACAAGCAACTCGCTCCTATATACAGAATATCAAAGCCGATTACAATGCGTAGTCTATGTGCCTACTCAGTCACGTTGTACGTACCTACATGTGGTTCCGTAGTACATAACGCGGGCTTAACTGAATAATGCGATCACGGGCAATGTGTTAAGCAGGCTAACTGGTAGCGACAGCTAGGTGTCCATGTCCGGCGATCCATCAATTGGCGTTAAGCAATGCGTGTAGTGCGTCCGAGCGAGCCAGTCCTGCTTTGATGGCGAATTTGGCGAACGATGACTCGACATGAGCGAGGCATCGAACTATGTACGCCTAATTGCATTTACAGTAATATAATCATGGCTATTTATAGAGCCGATAGATATTAGAGATGTGGTGGCCGAGTGGTCGAGTGGTCGAGTAATTGCCTGCGACACAAAGATCGCAAGTTCGAATCCCGACTGTACCAATGAGTTTTCCGAAGTTAAGTACAGTGATAAGTCACACCACAAGCTTTACGGTAAAGGAACACATCGAGAGGAAACCTGCATACGTCTGAGAAGCAATCCAACGGCGTATGTATAGTCGTGCTTGAGTAACGTTGATGGACTCCCCATCTGTCACGTTGGCACCTAAAATATGTATATCGCTGGCGTCAAGTGGGTCTGTGAAGATTAATATATTTTATGTACCTAACTCATTTTTAATAGTATATATTGAAATTTTTTGGTTCTTGATGTATAGGAGAGAGAAAAAGGTAAGTAAAAAGAGTTAATATATTATCAATAATTTATTTAAATTTCATGGCAATATTGTTCGCTCAATGCAATACGAATAATTCGTTGTCATTCGATACCTAAACTAACATTTCGAGGAGACGCCATAATAAACATAGCATCCGATTGAACAATAACAGATCAAACAATTGAATTACACTACAGACGATATATTTGCATCGAATTTAATGCATCTATTGTTGCATTCTTGCATACAATTTAAATGTTCTTTCAACTTCAGCTGACACAGGCGTAATAGTGATACATTTTTTAATATACAATCATTTTATAGTGAGGAGCAAATATTGGGAATCTATACTTGTTACAGATTTGTTTCTTTCATACATATAGGTTGTTTGTTTCAACGCGATAATCTCATGAATTACTAGTCCGATTAGTTTTTAAGACTTGCAATATAATTAGCCCGTTTATTGAGTATACTAAATCGTATGGAAACTGACACAATTGTCTATTAATTATACATAATTATCAGAGTTTAAGATTGAAAGTAGTGCGCAAACATATGTATGTATTTTATACTACTTAGGTATCAAACAAGCATTTACTATAGATGTTTAATGATATATAGAGATTTTTATATAAAAACGTGTAACATTCTTTGAGGCATTCTTTATAGTACAAATGCACTTCAAGTGGTTCAATATAATCCGGACATACAAACAGTATACATAATTAACATTCAAATTGACCCACGCTTAACAATAATTTTATATAAAATTGAAATATATTTATATTACAAAATGTATATTTACAGCTTTCCAAGCACACCTCATACAATTCGTGTTTAATTTCCAAGCACTGATTTCACAACTTTCGTTTGGGCACCAAATTATATTACTTATAGCAATTAACATTTCTGTACGAACTCTAATAAATACGTGTATTTCTTGTGGTAAATATTATTTCTATAGATGTCCGATTTTTTCAGGCTTAACAACATTAGAATCATTAAGAACAGAAATTACTGTATGTATATTTTTTACAAAATTTACGTACGCATATTTACGTATAGGTATAGGCGGTTATACATAGAAATATATATATTCATCTCGTAAAATGTATACTTTCACTAAGCCATGACAATTTTTTATATTTACCGATTGCAAATAAAATCTGTTATATAAATTCAAATAGTTAAATATCAATAAGTTTTTGTATGCAGTTTTCTAACATGACCAAAATTTTGATTTGTAAATTACCTACCTGACTTTGTGTACAAATGTTACTAATAAAAATAAAGCATTTTCATAAAAATAACTTTAATGAGTCGACTGACGTTTTGGTCACATTGTAACAAAAACTAAAGTATCTAGTGCACTTAGGCATATCCGAAATGATTTAAATTCCGTACAGAAGTAGACCAATAACATAACATAAGGCCCAATTACATCATCTTAGCACCGACACCGGTCTCAGTCTCTGTGATCACATATCCTTAACATTTATTAATGTTGCTACTACTATAAAACACCGCTAAACCATGTATGACATAACACCACCGAGTCCCTAACGGCGATAGAGAGCTAGCTCTCTCTAGACTTACACCTCTTTCGCTTCGTCCACATTCATCAGTCTTTCCATACATGCTCGCCGGCTTCAAGTAATCTCCACGATTGAAACATATAGCAATATATTCTAAATAAACAACTATGTATTACGTAAGCTTCCGAATGATTTATATCTATACGATTCAATATTCCACCTAAAACTAACTTAACATATAAATGTCACAATATAAAATCTAAATTCCATTGTCACAATAGTGAATTGCGAAACTTAATAAAATTTTAAACGTACATAATAATTAATTAATTATATTAAAATAAATTGCTCTATAAGATATTTGCCGTAATTTAATATCATCTTTGGTTTTGTAGTAAAACGATGCAAATAACCATTTATCATATTTTCTATGTACAAAATATACACCGACCAAACAGAGCCAGTGTGTTTGTAGTACTGCTTGTACCGTCCGCGTGTTAGTGAACAGACGGTTGGACTAGCATAACATTTCAAAATTATAACAATGTAACTGTATACTATATAACATTACTTATTCTAAAATTGACTTGAATAATAGTCAGGCAAGTACTCGTTAATATTTCAAGAAAAATTCACCGGGATCATAATTCATAGTCATGACAGAAATGATGTAGATATCTCGTTCCTGTCATGAAAATGTTACAAATTGCACAAATTACAGTATTTACAAATATTACGTGGACGTATAACTAGGACAAATGCAACGAGGAACCACTAATAACATCCAAATATACTAATTACATCTCGATTGTATGTATATATTATTATAAACTATACGAACATCGAACTTTGTTTCTAACACACGAGAATATGCGGTAGCAATAATGCCCGCGTACACGATTTAAGGAATTATATTACACATATATCATCTAGCTGAAAGTTAAAATTAAGAAAAAAAAAATTGATAATGGCAAGAATAAAGAAACTCGCGTCATTAGCCATGTTTGTCAAGACATTGATTTAAAAAAAATACTTTCGATATTTAAATTATATGCAATGCCCTCCTTAAGCGAAGTACAATATTGGAATAGTTTGTAGCAAGACAAGCAATTCACGGAGGAGACGTAATGTGAAGTATTTCCCAGTCGAGCAATTGCTGACGCGCTTTCATGGATGCCAATTGGTTGATTCAGGTACTGCTTCGCGCTGATTGGCCGAGTTAGTAGTTTCTTCGCCCTGAGTGATGGTATCAATACAGTAGTTTGCACTGATTGGTTACATAACTAATTTGTTTAAAGCTTAGATAATAAGCTCGCAGCATTAAAATCATTTGTTGTCGGTGTGCTTGTGGGCACTAGAGGTAGGCTCACTTATATTCTTCAATAAAGCTCTTGCACTTGTGAACAAGATCGATGAACTTGGGTCGCTGATTCGGATCCAGCATCCAGCAGTCCTTCATTAGAGACCTGAATATCTCCAGCGGACAGTCTTCTGGTATTTGGAAACTGGAACAAACAAACATAAGTTATAATCTAACTGACAAGGATAAGGAAAAAAGTTTTTTATGATATATATATTTCATATTTGCCTACCCCTTCGGGGACCCTTGTGGGAAGGCGTGAGGATATATATTTCATTAATATGATTAGCAGCTATAGTTCATTTTCTATCTTAAACCCATGTATACCGAATAATTATTATTTTTTATTTCGCACATGATACCGAGAACATGAATAGGGCTATCCAATGTCAGGTGGATTGTTTGCTTCCACCACATAAGATACCATGCAGATTTTGCAGTATCACGAAAAAACATTACCAAACATTATACCTATATTGTATATACCTTTGGGCACTGTTTCCACGTTGGCATTACATTGCATTGGCATCCCTACCCCGTTAGGGACTCAGCGTGATGATATACCGTTTGGGTGGAACAACATAATACGCAACACACGAGTGATACCTCTGTCATTACTAGCGCTGATTACCATCAGGCGGTCGCTTGTTACTTCGTCACTATTCTAGTATATTAAAACAAATCTGAAAGATCCTTAAGCGTGTCCTTAATTAATACATCTTAAAAAATATATTTATAAGGATTATAGTGTTACCACGAAGCACGCTCCCGGGGCCTTTTGACGTCAAACTTGGGCACCTCTTCCTTGGCGCGTGTGAATATCTCCCAGCACGTCACTCCGTACGACCACACGTCGCTCTTCGTCGAGAAATGCCACGGCTCCACCGCTGACTCGGGCGCGTACCTGATACCACCACTAATTAGGCTCTACATATCACACCGTCTATTTAAATCATTCATTTAAACTTATATAAGTTCCGTTATACGTTCACATTGATTACTGTACCTTACTTTAAAGTCAAGCAATCAAGTCACACGGTTTTAAGTCTTATGTTGCATTGACTTAAGGGCGAAATTAGCTTGTCATGTTGCGTTGACGTGCTGTCAGAATGAATACAACTCTTTTTTTACTGATTCCTCACTTATCATACCAATTAAAGGGCAACAGTCGTTCGGTTTTCAGCCGGTACGCGCTCTCCTCTTTGGGAATGATGCGCGCGAGGCCGAAGTCTGATATCTTGACGTGGTGCTTGTTCACTACTAGGATGTTGCGTGTCGCCAAGTCTCGGTGCACCATATTCTTGGCGGATACGTGATCCATTCCCTAGAAAATAACAAAATACATACATTTCAATAAGGTAGGGATGAAATATTCAGGTCGCCCTAATGGAACAGGATTTCCTAGCTAATAAGCTTATAGAAGATCACGACCAATTTCATAACAGATAATGACATTACCCATATTTCAACTACTTCACCATTTACAACGAGCCGGCAGTTCAACGAAATCTCCCGTTTCAAATTGGAATCGCCTTACAGGAACAGTACATCCTACATCACAGAATATCGCCGCCAAATATCACTGCTAATAGGTAATGTTATGTTACTGCAGTGAGTTAGCTTTCTAAGGCTCCAAAAGGAATACTCCATAGCAATTTCTTAACCAGCTTCTATTAGTCTACATTTACCGCTCACCACCAATGAGGTCGTAAGCCCGTAGGCTTGTTTACCAGATTTGAAGCATAAAAATAATTATAACACAATTTCTTTTTTACCACAATAATGGCAAACAAGCATACGGCTCACCCGATGGAAAACGGTTGCCGCAGCCTATTTAAGCTAACAATACCGAAGTATCACTTGCGCGTTGCTACTCTGTGTTCGGTGAATTATACTATGTTGGCAGCATACTGGGACTAATCCCTCTGCTGCCAACACAATATAACAATCCTTCCCCTCTCCAAGGAGCTCATTATTGGAAACCTTATTCACCGCGTAGGAAGACAACACAAATAAATGTGTTATTTGGCTACGGACTTCTATAAGGGGATATTACAACAAAGCAGAAAACCAAATATGACATACCATAGCAATATCCTTGGCGTATTTGAGTAAATGAGAGATACGTAGTTTGTTGCCCTGGAACTTGAGGAAGTAGTTCAATGACCCCTGTTCCAGGTACTCCATCACTATGAGCACGTCCGAGCCGTGGTCCCACGAGTAGCCCAGGATCTCCACTATGTTAGTGTGTTGTAGAGACTGTAAAAGAATTTGAACTCTATTATGACTACCTGAGAGTGGAAACTCGTTAAAATATTGCAAATAAATTCCACTAACAAAATACCTGTGATATCTATATCATATGTCACGTTGGCACCTAAAATATATCTCTGGCGGAAAATTGGTGTATGGGAGTTCCCATACAAATACAAATAGGTAGTTACCTATTCACTTCTGCCTACCCCTTCGGGATCCTTGTGGGAAAGCGTGAGGATATATATTTTTATAATACAAATTCACTTGGCATGTCGATGATTTCTGCCGACGAACTTCACATCTTCACTTCTTCCAAATAAAATAAAATATATATAAACAAATACCTTCATAATTTCCAGCTCATTCTTGAAGTCCTCGTACAGAGTCCCGTTCATGCCAGAAGCTTGTCGTGTGAGTTTCTTCACGGCTACTTCCTTCCTCTGTGATTCTTGGTTGTCGCGCTCCATCCACCCTTTGTATACGTGACCATAATTGCCCTAAACGAAAAAAATATATAATAGTTATTTTTTAGAATTTTTTACATATTATAAACGATTACAATACCTACTTGCCAATTAGTATAAGAATAAAGAAAACAAACTATTAACTTTACGGTTTCTGTTACGAACTTTTACAATATGTTAATTATTCTAATTGGGAATCGAGTAAAGCATATTCAATAGATACAGTACATTATGGTTAATGTACGAAACATCTTACAAAGTAATGTCAGTATTAGGGAAAAAATTATCGCTATTGCTTTTTGCATTTGTTAACAACTGGTTTACTAAACGTCTGCTCATAGAGTATATTAAATACTTAATAAACGTCACGAGTGTAATACATTCTTGAGAGTAGTTGACACGGAGTCATCACATTTCACTCCAATCACAAACCAACTCTCTAACACACTACTTATAATCGTCACACACAAGCACTGTAAGCAATTAACAAGAACGTAATAATTTGCATGCCATGTTCATTATAATAAACCATAATGTTGAATAATAAAATTGTTCATAATTTAAAAGGTATGTAGTAACTCCTCATTAACCAAATACACGATTAAATAAATAAATGTGGCGTGTGGTACTCACGCTGCCGATCTTCTTGATGAGCGTGACGAGGTAGGACTTGCCCTGCGACTCGATGGACTCCATGAGCCTGGGCGCGCACGCGGCGTCGGGCGCCTCGTCGTCCAGCGCCAGCGCCGCGCCCGACCCGCCCGAGCCCGACCCGCCGCGCAGGGCGTACATCACCGCGCTCATCGACTCCATCGACATGCACCGCTTGCTCTCCATCAGCTGACACACACACACACACACGTATATAACACCATAGTTGCCGGTTTGGACGAATGAGACTCAATGGACAACCGCCCTGGCCGAGTGGAATCAAGACATGACCTCGGCAGTTTGGACCAATGAGCCACAATGGACAACTGCAGTGGCGGATTGGATTCAAGACAAGACCTCGGCGGGCTGGTCCAATGAGACTCAATGGACAACCGCCCTGGCCGAGTGGAATAAAGACATGACCTCGGCAGTTTGGACCAATGAGCCACAATGGACAACTCCAGTGGCGGATTGGATTCAAGACAAGACCTCGGCGGGCTGGACCAATGAGACTCAATGGACAACCGCCCTGGCTTAGTGAATTCAAGACATGACCTTGTCGGTCTGGACCAATGATACACAATGGACAACTGCAGTGGCGGATAGATTTCAAGACAAGACCTCGGCAGTTTGAACCAATGTTATACAATGAACAAACGCCCTGGCTTAGTGAATTCAAGACATGACCTCGTCGGTCTGGACCAATGATACACAATGGACAACTGCAGTGGCGGATTGGATTCAAGACAAGACCTGGGCGGGCTGGACCAATGAGACTCAATGGATAACCGCCCTGGCTTGGTGAATTCAAGACATGACCTCGTCGGTCTGGACCAATGATACACAATGGACAACTGCAGTGGCGGATAGGTTTCAAGACAAGACCTCGGCAGTTCGAACCAATGTTATACAATGAACAAACGCCCTGGCTTAGTGAATTCAAGACATGACCTCGTCGGTCTGGACCAATGATACACAATGGACAACTGCAGTGGCGGATTGGATTCAAGATAAGACCTCGCCGGGCTGGACCAACGAGTTACAATGGAGAGCCGCCCGAGTTGATTCAAGAAATGAGCTCGGTGGTCTGTCTGTACCAATGATATATTTCAGTAATTTATCATGAAACGAACGAGATATGTATGTCCCTGAGAAACGGCGACAATCGACGCGTGGTGTGATAAATCATTGTAGCCAAGTTATAAAAAAGCTAAATGTAACAGTCAGGATTCGAACTTACAGTTTTTGCGTTGCAAGCGATTACTATTGACGACTACTCTACACTACGGCTCTTTAACAGACCGACATTGGTGTTTATGACTTTAATTAATACTCACAGAATTATCGTACTGATCTGACAAGACACTATTGTCGGAAATAAGTGACTTATTGCTGCCAGCATCACTCAGTTCGCTCGGTATGAATCGATCACCTGTGACAAAAAAAAACATTTTAACCTGCCATCAAACGAATTTATACGGAATTACTTTAGGTTAATATAAATACATAGATGACGATTCAAAAGCAGTTGTTTAAAATAAAACTTATAATATAAAACTTATATTGCGTGGACATTACTCAATACTCTCGCGTAAAGTTCCATTTGGTAGTTTTTGAATTTACTTGGTAGTTTTTTCTGGAATAAAACATATCCTACGTAATAAACCACCTAATAATCTGTACCAAGTTTTCCATTCAGCCGTTCTGGCGTCATTGAGATACATACGTTTATAATGTTAGTGGGACGTTACTTACTTGAAACTGTATCCGTGTGTTCCATGTGGTCCAGAGATATCTTTGGTTCTTCGTATTCGTGGATTGGGACGTATTCTGTAAATAAATAATATACATAGATACATACATATTATCAGGCCGAGTCCCTTATACGGTAGGAGGCTTGAGCGCTAGTCCTTTCTAGATAGAGTATAGATATCCTATAGAGTCTTTAACTTCATCTACATTCATCAATTGTATTATAAAGTGTTATTTTCCTTACAAATAGTAAGTAAGGTTCCATATCTTCAACATTTCATAAGACACCTAACACTGAAAGGCGACCGTAAGTTTTCACTTGCTACCTTTTGATACGGACCCAAAAAATATTTATTTAAAATCAACCAGTTTATAAACACCATTGCCTATTGTAAATTGAATAGAAGTCTGTAATGTATTCGGCACATCTCACTCAACTAACTGTGCTCAGTTATAAACACACATATTCTATTACCGGCCTGTAATAGAATACATACATATATATACAGGTATGAGCGAAAGAAACTTGTATAAATGTGAATATATAGTTTGATAAATACCTATAGCAAATGACAGTGTCACATCAATGGTTACCTCTGTAGAGCATATGGTTCATGTCTCGCATAATCTCCTGCGGCCGTAGAGGGTCGGCCTGCCAGCATCCGCGCATGATGGCCCACACCTCGCTTGGACACCGCGCCGGCCGCAGCAAGCGGTCACCCATCTCATAGCTCTGCGAGACAAAGTGCGCTTAACTCGGGTCTTTTTAGAAGATTAAGAACACCTCGACAAATACAGTGAATTGTTTTTCTTTACTACTTCTTACACACAACATTTAAACATAACCCTACATTAGTTATAATAAGGGCTGTAATGCTTTAATAAAGGCCGTAATGGTCTAATAAGAGCTACATATTATGTTCTATAAATGGCCTGCTCTATAAATAAGAGCCGTGGTGGCCGAGTGGTTCAAGCAGTTGCCTGCGACGCAAAGGTCGCAAGTTCGAATCCCGACTGTACCAATGAGTTTTTCTGAACTTAAGTACAGTGATTAGTCACACCACGAGCTTTACGGTGAAGGAAAACATCGTGAGGAAACCTGCATACGTCTGAGAAGAAATTCAAAGGCGTATGTATAGTCGTGCTTGAGTAACGGCGATGGACTCGCCATCTGTCACGTTGGCACCTAGTATACCTCTGGCGGAAAGTGGGTGTGTGGGTATTACCCATACACCTCTGCCTACCCCTTCGGGGACCCTTGTGGGAAGGCGTGAGGATATATATATAAATAATCTAGAGTGGCTGTAATTATCTGGTAATTGTCTAGTAATGGCTGAACTGTCCATTAATGACTACGATTGTCTAAAAATGGTTTGAAGTCGTCTCTGAAGTAAGGGGTGTATACAACTGAATTAAATATATAAATATATAGTATTGAGTACTCACCCTAGCCGTCAAGACAGGGTTGGTGTCTGTGGGCGACTGCCCGTACGAAAACACTTCCCATAGAGTGGTCGCAAATGCCCAAATGTCGCCAATTGGTGACCGCTTTGCCAAGTTCATGTCCGAAAAGAACTCCACTGGCATCCAATGTACACTGAAAATAATTTTACATACTGATTCTGTTCATATCTGATGAAGCTTCAATAGACTGAGTCGGTTGCCATTTTGAAAACATACTGGCTTACCAATAAGAATGGATATTACTGGGCATCGTGGAAAAACAAGCAAGATTTAAGCGTAATCTTGCTTGATATTCGACATCTTAGATTTCTTATCAGACGTATGCAGGTTTCCATTAAACCTAAGCTCATTGGCACCGGGGTTCGAACCTATTGAAATAACTCAGCCATTGGAGCGCAAGGCAGGTATTACATGGATGCTTACTCGCAATGAGGTTTTATCTATAGAGACGTTATACTCCTTGAATATGAAGTATAAACATGGCAAATTTTATGATATACCTACATATAGCTACAATACACAACTCACACAACGCCACTGAAAAGATTAAAAGAACACGAAGTATATGAATCCTAGTTGTCAGAAAGGGATAACAGCACAGCCACGTGCCAATATGTCGAGCTCTAAACGTTCTCTCTTTCGCTCTTAAACGTAACGCGCTACTTGTCTCGTTCGCGCGAGTGGCGCAGTGGCATCGTCGCAGGAGTTAATTCCGATTAAAATTTTATGTTAAATTTTCGTATTTTTGATAGATAAAACAAATTTACATTACTTACAAATGAAAAGACACATCATTCTTGATTTTTACACTCATCCAGTATATGTTCTGCAGGTGTTTCTAAGCACCTAAGAAGGCATTTTTCCTAAATGCTGAATAAGTGCTACGTCGTTGCCAGTTAAGCTGCGACTAAGTTGACTCAAGCTTGTGTTGAGTTAGCCAAGCCGAGCGCGGTAAGACGTATCTATTATTTTTCACATGGATGCTTACTCGTTGGGCGTGTACTGCTGCAGCGTGGGTCCGGAGAGCTTGACGACGATGCGGTCCTCGTGTATGGAGTGCAGCAGCAGCCGCCGGCAGCGCACGGCGCCGTGCACCACGCCCGCCTCGGACAGGTCCCACAGCGCCCGCGCCAGCCCCGCGGCCACCTTCTTCAGGTGGATCGGCTGCACCACATCCTCGTGACTCCTGACACATCAATACCATTACAACAATGCCATACAGATACCATCTACTTCTTCAGATGGATCGGCTGCACCACATCCTCGTGACTCCTGACACATCAATACCATTACAACAATGCCATACAGATACCATCTACTTCTTCAGGTGGATCGGCTGCACCACATCCTCGTGACTCCTGACACATCAATACCATTACAACAATGCCATACAGATACCATCTACTTCTTCAGATGGATCGGCTGCACCACATCCTCGTGACTCCTGACACATCAATACCATTACAACAATCCCATACAGATAACATCTACTTCTTCAGATGGATCGGCTGCAACACATCCTCGTAACTCCTGACACATCAATACCATTACAACAATGCCATACAGATAACATCTACTTCTTCAGATGGATCGGCTGCACCACATCCTCGTGACTCCTGACACATCAATACCATTACAACAATCCCATACAGATAACATCTACTTCTTCAGATGGATCGGCTGCAACACATCCTCGTAACTCCTGACACATCAATACCATTACAACAATGCCATACAGATAACATCTACTTCTTCAGATGGATCGGCTGCAACACATCCTCGTGACACATCAATACCATATAATTTATTTATTTATTTAATAGAACGACAAGTAAAACATGGCAAATTAAATAGTTGTCTTATTAACTAATAGGTTTAAAAAACTATAACACAAAGAAAAATTTTAACACCAAGTCACTATGCAAATAGATCCCAATAAATACATATCGAAGTTTGTCGTTATTATTATTACATAATATTAGGGACTTGGCGTGATGATATGTATGTATGTATGTATATAATTATTTTAAACATATTACGAAAATAGAGCAAGCAAGAACATACTTTAAATACTGGTCAAAGGGTCCAAATTCCAGGTACTCTAGCACCAGAGCAGTGGGCGAACTGAGCGTAATCCCGTACAGGTCCACTATTGAACTGGATTGTATGCAGGCCCATTTGCCCGCAAGCTCTATGAAATCCTAAGGTATAAAGGGAAAAATATTACATCACAATAACAAACAGACCTTGCCCTATATAAATAATATTTTTTCTTGCAACACATAGATTGTAAATTCGAATTCAAACTGTACCAATGAATCTGTTCGAACTTAAATACAGTCATTAGTCACAGCACAGCAATCCTTTACGGTGAAGGAATACATTGAGAGGATACATGCATACGTCTAAGAAGAAATTCAAAGACGTGTACCTATATAGCCGAGCTTAAGTCACGATGTTGACTCCGCATCTATCACGATGGCACCTAAAATATGTCCCCGGCGAAAAGTGGGTGTCACACACCTCTTCGAGGACCCTTGTGAGGGCGTGAAAGACATGTCTTTGCCATTTATTATTTAAATTCCGTTCAGCCGTTTTGGCGTGATTAAGTAACAAACATACATCG
This sequence comes from Drepana arcuata, assembly GCA_016069955.1. Lineage (NCBI taxonomy): Eukaryota > Metazoa > Arthropoda > Insecta > Lepidoptera > Drepanidae > Drepana > Drepana arcuata. The sequence continues at coordinate 68,299 of JACCPG010000723.1, read as the reverse complement.
AACATTAGTAGTGGTATGATTTACCTTCAAATGATCATTAGCCCTGTCCCTGTGTAGCGTCTTAAATGCAACCATCAGTTTCTTCGTCTCGTTTATCCTCCACAATGCTTTGTATGTCAACGTTACATTTTCTGAACCAGTCTTTTCTGAACCTGTTACACAAACAATTTGGAATCGCCTTTAACAACTTTCAATAAAAATATCAGAAATAAGTAACTTCAAACACAAAATTCATGATCATTCTCAGGGTCAAATGTTCTTATCAAATAACCAAAGAAATGCCTGTATGTTTATTTTTAGGCTTTTCATCACATAATAGTATACCTACATCGTTATAAGTAACACAATTGATTAAGTAAGACCTAACAAAGGCCATTAAATAAACAAAATAATGAATGCCTAAAGAACTCATGAACATAGATATATCACTAGAAGAGATATGTATATTTTGGGCTATTTCGAATCTACGAAATGACAGTAAGAGGACATACATACGCCAGTTCTCTCTAGACTTACATACATCTTTCGCTTCGTCTACATTCATCAGTCTCTTCATACATGCTCATCGGTTTCAAGTACTCTTGACGTCCCCGTCCTTGAGCGTCCGATCGATTTTATCTAGGTAGTTGGAACGTGGTATCGTCTGCCCCTTCTTGCACACACTTTCGCTTTGTATATCTGATTCATCAATCTTTCTTCACTCATCCTTTCTATATGCAAGTAAGAGAAAAATTGCATTTACCTGTATACAAAAGTATGTCCTTAGTAGACAAACATCGAGGACTCTTATTGTCTTTCAATAAATCGTGCAACGCCGTCTGGTCGATTCTCACTCCATTCTTAGCCGGTTCCCCACATAATAACAATTGCGATTTATCTGCAAGCAGTAGATAAGCAGTAGGTAAGAGTTATATAAATCTAGAGAGAGTTAGCTCTGTATTTTATCTGCCCCGGGCTCTCATGACATGTTATGGTGATTTGTAGATAAAACATTAAGAATCAATTCATACCATACTCCGAGGGCGGTATGCACTCCTTCAGATATATCCTCGACTCAGGGTTTTGGTGGGAGCCAACAAGCCTTTCGATGCTGAAGTACTCTTCCTTATTAAATACGTAACAATGACCTTTGAATTCTAAAATATACGACTCTGTTGTGCTGCAAACAAAAATACTTTGTATTAAACTTAGTGTCACTTCACATAGTATAATAATCATAAGTATTAGTGCTAAGGTCACATGACCCGCAAATATAAGCAGTATACGAATGGTATTAACGACCATTCGTTACGTTTTTAATTAGTTCCATATTTAGGGTACGGTACTCGGTGAATCCTATTACTAAGTCGCTATGTGTACGTCCTGTCTGTCTGTGAGCAATCTGTGTCTTCTTCTGGATCGTAATAATTAGACAGTTAAAATTTTCATAACACAAGTACTATATTACTATATAATTATACTAATTGTACAAAATACAGTACAATTGTAAGCCATGGAGTAATTGTTTATCTAAAATTTTTATTTTTTATAGAATTATATTTAAAAAAAACAAAAATGAGTTCTACTCTACAGACGATAGATCATACGGCACGCTTCGAGTACGAGCCCGACCCGTACTCGGCCTGGTTTTTCCTCGCATTCATCTCTCATCTCAGTCACATAATACTGATAAACATTATCTTTGTAACCTTCATGACTGAGTATTGGGAATACCCCCGGAATACGGCCGGTATTAATCAACATATTTTTGTTTAATCAATATATGTTTTTAATATCATAATTTTAACTTTAATAGGATGACGCAAAGATATTTCCTTCTTATTGTTTTCTGTATCTTCACGTCGAACTCACTACTATGTGTAAATACTGCTATAAAAGTTTATACCTAAAAATATTAGTATAAATTAATACCTATTAGAAATCGAGTTATTTGTGTAAATTGGAATTGGAAAATGGAGTCCTACCATTATTCTCTTACTGTTTTCAGTTAAATAGACATAAAGCGACTAATGCATAATAGCATTATTCATATAATATCCATAAGCATCATGCAAAGTACAAATCTAATATACGATCATATTAATCCCAAGGCTAAAGATAACAAAAACATCGACCCATTAAGTTACTCGACACAAGCATGGCACTTCATTGCTCCATTTCCAAACAATTACACATAGAGTAGCCAATCCCTATTTAAACTACGGACCTATTATAGAAATTTATTTTGAAATCATATTTTTAACAACAATATAATTACCTGTTTTTTGTACAAACATCTAAATAAAACACATTGTAATCGTCTTGACATTGCCTCAATATGTAACAACCGTGTTTCTTTCCACGCTTTTGTTCCAATTTCCTGTATGAAAATGCACCCCTGTAAAGAAAACAAATGTTAATATTTATCTCAGCAAGACCCAAAAGCTATTTAGATATAGTGAAATAGGAACTTACCCGACGGGTCCGTGACATTTAATTCGATGCAGTTCCTTCAAAGATGGCGTTTCGTCGTCTTTAGAAAGGTTAAACGTCCATTTTACCATTAACCTGAAACATATTTTTATGTAAGCTCTCTGTTTTTAAAACACATAATAAATCAATAAGTTTAGTAGCATATCGATGCAAGCATTATTTTAGGTGCCAACGTGACAGATGGCGGTACCATCGCGGTTACACAATAACGAATATACATACATTTTTGAATTTCTTCTCAAACGAAACGTTTTTCCTCTAGGTGGTTTCCTTCATCGTAAAGCTAGTGGTGTGACTAACCACCGTACCATTCCAGAAAAATTAGCAATCTTTGTGGTGCAGGCGACTACTTGAAACACTGTCACCACGGCATAAATAATTGTATGAATAAACAGAAATACATACCTATAATATCCATCGCATACAGATATAAACGAAGACAATAGTTCCTCGGACGGGAATTTAAAAAATAGTGGAGTTCCTCTCCTTGATATCTCAAGCGAGAGGTCACCATTTCTAGTCAAGTATATAAGCTCTTCTATTGCGCAAACTTGAAACCACTGGAAAAAACATATAGTATCTATTATTCACTTCATCATTATATTAAACTAGCTGCAACGCCCTTCCTCACTTGGTTGAAAAATATTGCAGCGTCAACTAACTGATCCTAAATTGTAATAAACTAACTGAAGGTAATAATTGCATCAAAATCCATTCAGTACATCTTGACCTTATCGCACAGAGACAGACAAATGTGGCGGGTTAGGGTCCGTGCCAGTAAAATATTATCTTCCCATGCTATAATTAAACATCTCGATACGTGGAGTAAATCAACATTAACAATGATTGACACTTATTTATCAATTTGAACCTCACACCTCTCCAAGATAACAATTAAATGCCTCCTGTTCTGTAACTGGTGGTGAAACTCCATATATTATATAATGGCCTCTCACTAATGGAAACGTTAAAATCTATTCGCATGAACTCATTGCCTTAACAATACATGCCAAACTTATAAACGCTGTCACAAAGTTAAAGGAAAAAGAAGTAAATCCTACTAATATTATAAATACACAGATTGTGAGGATCTTTGGTCCTCTTTCACGCAAAAACCTCTAAACCGATTTAGATGAAATTTGGCACAGAAATCAATTATTAGCTTGATTAACACATAGGATATATTTGTTTCATACCAGAAAAAAAAAAGAATAGCAAACTTCCCCAAAAATTTAATTTTACGCGGATATATCCGCAAGGCACAGCTTTTAAATAAGTCATTTATAACTCACATCACGTTTGTGCGTGTTGTACATCCTTATTCCTGGTTGGTGTTTGTGGAAGGGCGCTACGACGAGCCTCACTGGCATCACGTCGTTGCCATTCTTCCACATCACATTGTCGTAAGACTCCGCCAAGAAGTTTGGAGCAAGCATGTACAACTGCAGGAGGTATGCCTTCTTGAGGTGACTGTAGAGTTAAAGACATTCAATTACTTACAAGTAGATTGTACGAGTTCTACTTGTTCTACTAGTTCACGACTAGTTTTTGAGAATATTTGTATATATAGGATAGGATATCTGTTTAATTGTATAGGATATAGGATATGTGTTTGTGTATATACGCCAGAATGGATGAACACAATTGGATGACATTTAGCACAGACATAGATTATTAGCTGGATACACATGGGATCTGTTTAATTTCAGGAGCTGAGGATAGAGCTCCTGATTTTCCTGAAGCTCCTGACTACGAAGCTTGAGGTCGCAGGTTCGATGCCGCTGAGGGCAGATATTTGTTTGATGAACATGAGTATTTGTACCTTAGTCTTGGATGTCCTACGGATTTCAATATATATCTATCTATATTTAATAACAATATATATACAAGTATATATATTGTTGCCTAATTATCATAGTACCTACAAGCTTTACTTATTTTTGGGCTATGTCAATTTATGTGGGATTGTCCCAAGGTATTTACAAGTTATTTATGTATCAGGTATCAACCATATCCATCCGAGCTTTATTTTGGCTACAGCTGTAAGTGTATAGGTAAAAAATTAAAATTATAATAGTATAGCAAAAAGTTTACCTAGCACTGTGTCCCAGAGGATAAAGCTTGGTCAGGCAATCATGTGCACGCTTTTTGGACACGAGTCCATGCCTCTTCACTATAATTTTAGGAATATATTTCTTGTAGTCTCTCAAAACTTCATTGACTGAAAGTTTTTCTTCAACAATAGCACGGCTCCTGAAAGTAATCTTTAATTAATACTCATTTATATATATAAAGGGCTTCAACCGCCCAACAAATCTGCTTATAGTCCTGGGACTGATTGTAGATGCAGAGGCACAAAAAATATATATATATATATATATATACATAAAGAAGAAACCAACCTGCTTACATGTTTTTGTTGATTCTTATTCAGGCAGACAACAAGTCTGGTATTAACTTACTTACTTAAACTTGAAAAGAACTATGTTGGCTCATAGAATCCTTTTACTGCATGCAATACCTGAGTATAAAGCGAGCAAAGTGCATTGCAATTACCTATAGCTTCCGTGACTGCAGGTCAAAATATAAGGAAAATAAACAAAAGATTTTATGTCCTACTTCACATTTCAATGAGCAAATTGTTGTTTTCATCTGATGTTGTGACCTTTAGTATCCTCTCTAATTTAAGGATAAAAAATAAGAATCCATTACGTTGAGAATAACCAGTGGTAATGGTAGTACTGCTGACACAGCTTTAATTTAAATTTAATTTATTTAACCAAAAACGGACACCATTTACATTTATAAAAAAGACACAAAGACAATAAATAATACACAATATGACAGGAGTAACAACAAACATAAGTAAAAAAAAATTGTAACTATTGGAGTTAAGTAAGAACATTTTATTCCTTAACATTCAAGTAAAATTACACCTAGATGCAAGAAACAAACATGGGCTGGGAATCAATACGAGTATAGAGAACCGGGGTTAACACCACCGCGACAAAATGGCCATAATATAAGTTCAACACTGAGCCTGTGGAAGGGCTATGATTAAGAATTACTTTATCTTTAAGTATATATGTGTGCTGATTATAAAGTCTAGAAATATGGATAAGTAAATACAATTGACGGCTGGAGGACACACAAACAGCCCTAACAGTGCAAGCCCCCAAAATTTACTGAAAAAGGCCATGATATGCAAGCATACATAGCCTGCAGCTTGCAGTTTATTTATTACAGATTAAATTAGCACTCCAAAGTAGTATAAGCAAAAATAGACCAGCTATTAGAGAGATGGATTGTTAACTGAATCATGTCTATTGTTGTCATTTATGCAGTGAGACAATTGAGATTTTATAGGCCATTGTTGTATCTAACCATGATACAGCCATTATGCTACAATTACAACTCCAATTTCAATAATTATTATAATCATCTTAGTCTTTATATATATTTATATATATATATATATATATATTATATATATATATTGATAAGAAAGTTTTACAAATTCTTGGAAACCTCTTGGAAGTTTATGTATATTCTTTGTATTACAAATCATGATCATGTAGGCTTAGATCTTTTGAAAGACTATGCTACAAATTTTAACGTACAATTAAATTAAAAAAACAAATAAAAGTATATTTTATACACTTACATATCAGCTATCCCTAATCCCAAAAGCTCCTCCTTATACAAGGGATATTGCAGTTCTGGTACTCTGTTGTCGTTAACATCATTGCGAGCTTGTCTATAGTAATAGTCATATGTAATCTCATCCAAAGTGCCAGTTGTTTCAAGCAGAGATAGCCGGGGTACCTGTTGACCATTTATAAAACATTTGTGGGTATTGTTACACAATAAAAGGTATGTCTTAGTAAGTAGTAGTAGTCATGGTGGTCAAGTGGTCAAAATCAAGATTGCTAGTTTGAAACCCTGCTGTAGCAATGTTTTTGCCTATAAATAATAACATTGTATTCACATCACAGGACTAATCTTACAGACAAAGAAAATCTGCATACATTTAAGAAGAAATTCAAAGATGAATCAACAGCTATCACATTGGCATCTTAACTAAATATATCTTGACTGAACCGAGGATGTAATTACGCCTACTACCCCTTGGGAGCCTGTTTTGGGAAGGTATAAAAATATAAAAAACAATATCCCGATACTCATATAAGGTGGATTAAAAAAATTTGTTTGTTTCCACAAAGATTTTTAAACTACTCATATGCACATTCTTTGTAATCATAGTCTGTTATAAACAATACAAAATATTAAAAGTACCTTAAATTACTAAGACATACTAACTAAGAGTACCTTTAGCAGTGTGGACACAAGGAACGATTTATTTTACTTTTGCATACAATGACTATGTAGACCAGAGATAGATACTATATTGACACACACATTTTATTGTGTATTCCATATAAATTACCTTGAAACGTATTCGGAGCTCATAATCCCTCGAGCTGGACAGAACCTTGCAGTTATCCTTTAAGAAATAGTCTGTACCCTTAACCCGTAATGCAAACAAGGTACGCGTGAGAGGCGGAATCTTGTACTTCTTGCATAAAATTATACACAACTCCTCGGCGGTAAACGCACTGGAACAGCGAATAATATTCGGCGTGCGGTCAGTCAAAACTAACACTTTAACTGTCTCTTCGACTGCAGCCATCGTAAGCTTGAACTATAAAAAACAAGTAGACGCCAACACAGATAAGATTTAAGCCAACATTGATACATTCGGATCTATTTTAATAGAACTTCTAAATAACTCCTCCATTTTGTTACTCAATTAAGATTAAATAATCAAATTGTATTACAATCACTATTCTCAAACGAAGATGTTTATTTATAACATCGACGAATTCCGATCTACGCTTTTTTTTCTGAGTTTTAGAGTCGCCTTACTTTGGCTATTTATTTTCCCGCATTACATACGTAATTTATTGAAAGCTTGTTGACAGAGTTGACAGTTCATGTAGTTTATTTTTTTTATATAATAGTGACATGGATATAAGATTATATGAGTCACAGAATTTTAGCAAACATATATAATCCTTCAAATAAAAAAACCAAGAGTTCTGCTAGACACAAGACAGTCGAGAATAAAGGAGGAAAGATGATAGTACGACATGATAGCTTCTTTAGAAACATCTTAGAAGGAGTGGTAGAGGGGAAGAGAGGAAGAGCAAGATTTAACATACCATATAGGGTCAGATCAAAGAAAAAGTGTCTCTCATGATGTGTAGGTCAAAGAGGTTGCCCTGGACAGAAGCAAATAGAAGGTACTGCATCAGAGACGCTGACAAGAGCCCAGCTCTTAAATTTGTTATGTGTATATAGTGGGATACTACGCACCTCTGACCCCTTCGTGGAACCTTTTTTTTATTTATCTCTTGTATCGTGAGTTCCGGGAACTTTTGCTTCTGAACTGGGCAATGGCGAGACTAAGGCAGGCAAACACAACTAAGGGCACCCCCTGTGGGATACAGACCTCGGCTCGGCGTTGCTAGATGGCGAGCAAGGAGGCTGGTCAGGACTGGTCATTTCATTTAAATTTTTTATGGTAGGATTTGCGCGTCTGGCTCGGCACAGGTCGACGTTTGTGAGGGCCAGGGGGAATATTATGGCTTATTAGCATCGAGCCTCACCGGTGAGGCGGCGAGAGAACAGTGGTCGGTTGTAGTTTGTGAGAAGGCGTAGAAACAAATTGTATTATCTATCACGCTCACGACTTGCTCACGACCGTTTTTTTCTCGAGTTTTCCCGTTCCACTTGCTTGTGATCGTTACTGTCGTAAGCTAAAGTGGAATGAATTATAGGGCTGTTTGATCGTGGATGTACAACGCGGTCACATTAACTAGACGCATGGCTTTGATGACGTCATTTTGGCGATCAGGTACGGTGCGAAAAAAAAGCATGTAGCTAAATAAAAACGATATTTTTTATTTTGGAGCATAGGCTTTATGTTTTAATCTTGCAATATGTTGCATCATGTATTTTTTTATACAATATAATTTAAAACTATTTTGTTTGTTTTAAAACACTTTCAACATAAGATTTCTCCCTTCACTGTGTATAGATTTCTCCAAGTTAAAAAATTTGTAGTAACAAAAATAGTCCAAAATTAACAAAAACATCCAAACATAAACAATAACGAAAACGTAACAAAATATCCAATAACAACAATAGCAACAGAAAACTAGTCAACATATCGACGCGCATATCTGTAACAGAAATGCTAACCATACTGACGATTGCCGGGCGAGCTAAGGGAATGCGGGGGGAAGCGGGCGGGGCCTCGCATTGCAGCGATGCGTTAAGTTAATGTGACCGCGTGTAAGCAAACGGCGAGTTAGTAAAAATAAATCAAAAGATTCCAGAGATTAGGTTATAACCTGTAAGCCTTGAAAATTAATATTAATGGTGTATTTAACTAATTTTATTAAATTTACGTTCAAATGTAATTAAAATGGCTTGCGGCGGAACTTGGATATTTGGTACGGTCGTAATTTTTGATGTTTTGAGTTTTGAAAATGTCGACAATTTTCTCAACGTAACGTAAACGTAACGTTGGGCGTAAGTCATGATGTCATAAGTGACGTTTTCGCCGCGACCACAACGGCCGCGGTCGTTATGTGGAACGACTAAAGGAGCATTTTGAGCGTTGCGGGCGCTTGGTGGAACGCGCCCCAAGCAAACCAATAACCATAGACTACTGTTAATATACTAGCCAATAACCATAGACAAAAGCAAATCGCGCGCGAGTCGCAAATAAAATTACTCGCTCGAGCCCAGTCAGTTTTTTGCTCCGCCATTGTTGTTGGCAGCGGTGGTCTTGATAAATTCGAGTCTATCGTAATTACAACATTTTGTCTGGTATAATCAAATTACGTGGAAGAAATTAATCCGTTCATTCCTCGGTAAGATAATTTTAAAGTGTTAATACTTTACTTACTGCCTACAATTTGCCAACACGTGTTTGCTCGCCGGTGCCGGCAAATTTTTCTTACTAGAATATATCGCCCTTCCGAACATAGTCCGATTCGTTTTATCGGTGTTTTATTATAGATTCAAAGTCTAAGGTGATTTTCATTATTTGACCTCTGCTAGAATCAAGTCTGTTAAAACAAGAATAATATTTAATCATTGGAGACCTGATTGATCCATTGTTATTTTGCTTGGCCAATTCGCTTTAGAAAGTGCTTTTGAACATGTACAGTTACAATATGTACCACCACGGTTGTTCATAAATATCCAGAATATTCAAAATACTGTGCACTTCCCAAGATGGAAAACGTTGGGAAGATTCCAATAAGTTTGCTTTCGCACTGGTGCAAAGACCTAGACTGCTGGTCATTAGTCTAGGGCTACTAATTTAACAATTATTTTATATATGAATTAGTAATTTAGAAAATTGAAACTTAGATTTGGCAGCTAGATGCTGGTGCCAAGTCCAAGGTTTGTTTATTTTGACCTATATTCAAACCTCTTCAATGTATATATAACAAAGTTCTAAAGTCTGACAAAGTCTATAAATTTGTCAGACCACCTTCAGATTCATACATACATTACGCAGTGTCTAACGAAGTAGGCGGAGAGGGTAGAGTGCAAGTTCTCTCTAGATATGCATACCTCTTTCACTTTGTCTAAATTCATAAGTCTCTTCATACATGCCCATAGGTTTCAAGTACTTTTGGTGTTTCGATTGTTGAGTGTCCAATTGATTTGATCTATGTAGTTGGAATATGGTCTTCCTTTGTCTCTTCCTCCATGCACTTTTCCATTATTCATTTGTCTTATATTATGTATACTTTCAGATAAATCATATAATAACAATTAATCATTTCTTATCTCTTCACAAGCTATTCTGATTCAATTACTGTTGTTACTTTATCAGCAATGGCTATGGTAGATGAAAACTTTAAACTAATAATAATGACTTATTCAATAAATTTCAGAAAATGGATGATGACTGGGATGATTCTTGTGATGTGGTAAGTTATTATACATATATTCTCACACTGTACCCCTCATGGGGTAGGCCAAGAGAGTAGAGTGCCAACTGTAGACATACTGACCTCATTGCTTGTGTAACAAAGAGTACATAAAGTTGGTCTTTTGTGTTCAATATACAGGTGTTGCATGCAAATCCACATAATACACTATTTTATCTGCTTTTAATATGACATATACAATATAACTGTATTTATTATGTAGACAATTCAAATTCTGTTTGTAATAATAGTTGACACATATGTTTCTCATAATGAGGCATCCGCAGGAACTAGTTATGATGATATTATGTAACATGTATGTGTCCTGCTCTTTAACTTTTATAATCAACTTACATACAATAAATTACAATAGCTATAGGTTGGTAATGCGCAGACAATCTTTTTTTTTCTATTTACTACAATAGTGCCAAACAAGCATACGGCCCACCTGATGGGAAACAGTTACCGTAGCCTATTTACACTAACGATACCGAAGCATCACTTGCGCGCTGCCACTCTATGTTCTGAGAGTTATATTTTGTTGACAGCATCATAGGACTAATCCCTCTGCTGCCAACACAATATAGCAATCCTCCCACTCCCCAAAGAGCTCATTACTGGAGACCTTATTTATCACGTAGGAACACGACACAAATAATTGTGTTATTTGGCTATGGACTTCTATAAGGTGGAGGGTCTGCCCCGGACGGGCAGCTCTACAATTCGAACAGAAAACCCTGTTATGCCGTACCTTGTAATGTTGTTACAAGCATATATAGGTGGCAGTTAGCGTTTACCATAAGGTTGTCTGCAAACAAGAAACAGTAACCCCGAGCTATTAAGATAATTATATAGCAGACAAGTAGATACAAAATTAATCAGATGTAACATTGAATAACTCACCATTGTAGTTAATTTTTCTGCCTATGATATGCCTGCCTACAATAAAATTATATCTTTCAATAAATGTAGTTTTGATGATTTTGAAAGAAATTCTCTTAAATAAATAAATAAAAGGGTAGTTTACAATCTTATAAAATTATCTTTTCTAACTAGAATGTTTTTTCTGTATTTGATTGCTATTTGTAATTATAAGTTCCTCATGCACAGAATACTTTTCAATGCAACTGTGTTCTTTTTAAATAAGTATTATAAAGATTCAAGATTCCTCATTGAAGATTTTAATTGTGTTATGAATAAAGATTCTTATAAATATTGCTGGCCATTTAAGCATGTGATTAAAAAGCTAGATGTGATTTGAGTCTTAGTCCATTTGATGACCGTACCAGCAAACCATGGCCTATAGAAAGTTTGTCCTAATCCAAAAAGTATTCACTGTGTGATGCGGTTGTTTATTCAAGTTCAAATATGGGATGTATTGTAATGATATAAATAAAACAAATGTTCTTGTTATTATTATTATATTGAATTAATTAAAAAAAATATAATTGGGAATGTATTTCCAGGCAATGCCCCCACCAGCTGTGTCCTACAACAATGACATACCAATAGATGAAGGTCACAGTCTGTCTAGAGGAAGAGGTTTCCCATCATTCAATGAAGATGGTAAAACACCACTCATATTAATATTTTGAGGCAATTCCCCACAAATTTACGTAGTCAACAGCTGAGCAATATAAAAAACTAAATAATAAAATGTAGCATATATTTATATTATAGATGTGAATACATGAATGAATACATCTATAGAAATCATACCATTGTCTAGTATGACTAGTCTAGACAATGCTGTAAATACTTCATCACATTAATCTGCCTTAGCTTGGAAGAACCTGCGACCCATAGCTACACAGAGTGACCACTCTGCTGCAAACTGGTCACCAATTAGCTATACATATTTCTCTGGTTGAGAAAATTGGTTAGTACATATTGTGTGAAAAAAATATTCTTAAAACTAGTACACATGAAGTAACAACAGAACAATATCAGTACATACAAAAATTCTCAAGATCTCACCATGTTTGATGTACATATTTATCTTGATGTTTCATATCAGTTGGTAGATAGCGTGCAAATGTGATACTTTCGCTTTAGATTTCGGCAAAGATGATGGATTCGGGGACAGAAGAGGAGGCCGCGGCGGTCGAGGAGGAGGCCGAGGCCGCGGGGGACGCGGCGGCCGCGGAGGCAGAGACTACCGTTCGGATCACAATGATACTAATGGTAAATACTTATCCTTAGGTACCTTAAATTATTTTTTTTCTATTATAAAATATTTTGTATAAAATCAAGCTAATAATTCATGTGTGTGCCAAATAGGTAAGAAATGGCCTCACAAACCTTCACTGTAATTTTATACGCTGTTCCTCTAGCTATTTTTCGCGCAAAGGTGGCATTCGAGCATATACAATAACTTAGTTTGACATTCAAGTGTTCCTTTCCTGTACTGAAGTGATTGAAATTTTTTTTCTGAATATCAAATGTCAACTTAAAGTGGGCCCTCATTAGGGTGTTAAATAACAAAATATAATGAACCAAACAGCACGGTAAAAAATGCGCGGTAAAGCATTAATCATGCTGCAACATGATACTTGAATAAACATTGATAAAAAGAAACAATCGAAGATAAACAAATATGTAGTTGGAATCGTGGGGGTATTACTAAGTGTTCTTGGCTGTTACCCACTTTTGGCCCTATGGAATAAATAATAATATAATATCATATATCCTCACGCCTTCCCACAAGGGTCCCCAAAGGGGTAGGCAGATGTGAATAGGTAATACCCACACACCCACTTTCCGCCAGAGGTATATTAGGTGCCAACGTGACAGATAGCGGGTCCATCGCCGTTACTCAAGCACGACTATACATACGCCTTTGAATTTCTTCTCAGACGTATGCAGGTTTCCTCTCGATGTTTTCGTATAAATGATAATACTTTGTGCTCTAGATAATAAATATTCACGTTTTGTCACAAGGTATAACATACACTTCTCGCCGTAGTTAAATTTAGGTGCCAATGTGACAGATGGCGAATCCATCGCCGTTTTAGAGAACATTTAACATGCTTCTGTAAACTTCTCAAACATGCGGGTTTCCCCTCGATGTTTGCCTTCACCCCAAAGCGCGTGGTGTGATCAATCAATGTACTTAAGTTCAGATACGTTTAATGTCGGTAATGTTTAACAAGAATTATGCCCATCCGGTATGTAATTTTACATGTATATCGTATTTTTAAATCGTGGATCTTCAGGACTGCTCTTTATAAATTGGATATACATTTATGATTTCTTTTTTTATAGATGCGAATTTATGTTCATGAATCAAAATGTCTGAGCATGTTTTTTTTATATAATTAGTAGTACTTCATTTATAATTTTAACTTTTAACAACTTTAAAGAAGAAGGATATCAACAGATCAAAGTTAAAATCTACAAATGTTCTCCACGTCGCAGGTTTCGTCGGTTGAACATAAAACGTATTCGCCACAGGCTTCGTCATACAAAAAGAAAAGTTATCAGCACATGCTTTGTCATAAAATACTAACAACTTACTATACTAACTAAATATTAGATCGGACACGTACCCGGCTCAAACGTTCCCATGAAGCCCGCCGCATTTCCACGTTGTATCGCAAATTAAATACGCTGAACCAGGTACGAGCCCGATCTTGGGTCGCATCCCCTTTCGCGCAACCGTCTGCCCAAAGCATTTATGATCCTGCAAAATCCAATATCATGTTGTACCTATGTTACTATATTGAACCATAAGTTCATTAAAAATGGAAAGAAAAGATAAAATTTGAATTTGTATCTACACACATTTTTCTGCTGTCGCCGCAGTGTATTGACATTAAACCAGTGTTTAATATTGTTGTAAGCTTGTTTTTGGTGTCAACTATGTTATTATGCCTTAAATAAACAAATAAACTAGTAACATTTCTACATCCATGTTTCTCTCTCTCTTCTTCGTCTTTCTTCTTTCCACTTCATTACGTTTACATTTTAGGTGACTACAACGATGACGAAAACTGCGGGAACCGAGATCGAGGTGAACGCGGCAGGGGGCGAGGGCGCGGCGGTCGCGGCGGCGGGCGTGGAGGCGGTGGTCGCGGTGACAGGGGTGACGGAGATGAACCAGAAGGAGAGAACGGCGAGAAGAAACCACCTGTCACATACGTCCCCCCTGAGCCTACCGATAATGAACAAGAAATCTTCAGCAGTACCATTAGTTCCGGGATCAACTTTAACAAGTTTGATTGCATTGCAGTCAAAGTGAGTGTGATTTTCCCTTGTTAGTAATTTTAAATTACTTGTTCATGCTGAGTTTGCCTGTTGGGTATAAATATACCAATTTCTTTAACTTATATTTTTCTATACTAGCTTTAACCACACATGAGTATTTTAACTATTACAAAAATTAAGATAAGATTAAGATTGCCTCAATAATGTTTGTGTATTGCTTTTATCCACTGAAACATTATGAACTACAAATGTTATATACTAATATAAATATCAGGTTAGTGGTGAAAACCCGCCACAAGCCATAGAGTCCTTCGAGTCTGCCAACCTGCGCAAGTATGTGCTGGAGAATATTCTGAAGTCTGGGTACAAAAAACCAACGCCGATCCAGAAACATGCTATACCCATCATAATGTCGGGAAGAGACCTCATGGGTTGCGCTCAGACTGGGTCTGGGAAAACTGTAAGCTGATTTTAATACCCTTTTTTATATTCTCATCCTCATAAATATACAAAAGACGGTTAGAAATAGCCTGAGTTGAACGACGTACTTCGCATTCAATGGACTTGCAATAAGGTGTTGCTTTATAAACATACTCACTGCACCTCTTTGTGTACCCGCAGCATCTTAAACAGGTTATTTTTCTGGATAAGACCATGTCTTTTTCTGTACCTCTGAGAAAGGTGTATGCAAATTAGTAACCATTAAGAGCTGTTAAACATGGTGTGACAATCAAAGAGAACTCACTTCCCTTGTATAAGTCGGGTTGTACGTCGCGATCACATTTATAAAATAAGATAAATATTGTGTAGGTAATATGTATTGTGTATTGCGTAGGCGGCGTTCCTGCTTCCTATAATAAATACGCTGTTGCAAGATGCTCGTGAACTTATAGTTGGCTCTAATGGATGCGCTCAACCTCAGGTACTATTTTACATTATATTGACAGTATTTTACATTATATTATCAAGTTTGAGGTCTTTCTATTGTTATTCATATATTTTTCGTTTTCCAGGTTGTAATAGTTTCCCCGACCCGCGAATTAACCCTCCAAATATTTAATGAGGCAAGAAAGTTCTCTTATGGTTCTGTTCTAAAAATCGCCGTGGCTTACGGTGGTACGGCAGTGCGGCATCAAGGAGACACCATATCTGTAAGTTTTGTTTCTTGCCTTACTCTTTTATACGAAAACTTAATGACCCTCGCATATCCACCTACGCGTGACCAATGTGCTTTCATGCACAACAAACTTACCATTAATAACTGATATTTACTATAAGAATAGGGGTGTACTGTATGTACAAACCGCTGGGCACAGCTACTAGTAACAAGCTTTTTTTATACTACAATCTGCTAGCATACCGGAACATTAAGTAGTAGGTTTGTTGGGGTTTAGCGTGACATGCTCGGTATGTGACCTGTGTCACATCCTGCTTTACTTTATAAGGACTTAAGTATGTCCTAGGGCCTAGTAACTAGTAACAGGTGAAAGTGAAAATATCAGTAGCGTCGGTTAATTAATAAAAATGTATGTTAGCGAGGATGTCACGTGCTTGTGGCGACTCCGGGGCGACTTCACGACTTCGTGGACCGCAGCCGCGTATCATTCGAGAGCGTGCGCTTCGTGGTGCTGGACGAGGCCGACCGCATGCTGGACATGGGCTTCATGCCCGCCGTCGAGAAGATGATGGAACACCCCACTATGGTGTCCCTTGTGAGTCTCTAGTGTATCACGTTCACATCTGCCACTTCTACTGGGACTTACCAGCTTTTTATGATAGTTCTTGCCCAATACTGTGTTTAGTGATCAAACCACACTTTTTATATTGCAATATCTGTAATAGGATATGCATTATGTCTCTTAGTGTTATCGCATTTTAATAGTGACTACATAATATCATGCTTTTAAGTAGCATTATAGATGTATGTCCATATTAACATTTTACTCGAAAATAGTTGTCTTAAAGCTAGTAGCCTCATCAGCAACTTGATGACAAACATGACAGAATTTAAAAACGATGGTATAAAACTATCCTGTCATCCATTAGCACAATAGGTAGGGCCATTACCATTGTACCAGATGACCCAAGGTTCAGTGTGATGTTGTTGAAACTTTACGTATCTTTTTTTGTTAGGACAAACGCCAAACCCTCATGTTCTCGGCCACGTTCCCCGAAGACATTCAGCACTTAGCTGGCCGTTTCCTGAACAACTACTTATTCGTGGCGGTAGGCATTGTCGGCGGCGCCAGCACTGACGTAGAACAAATATTCCACCAAGTCACTAAGTACGAAAAGCAAACTACTCTCAAGAGCCTAATCGAAGAGAATGGTACGTAATTTTGTTTATAAACAAGGTATACAATATTATTTGGTTGCTGTGTCATTCAGTCAGGTTGTGTGTAGAGCTACACGCCTTCACATCATCAATTTTGTTTCTTATCGCCTTCACAGCTGTAATCAGAACATCTTGTGCTGCATTTCATTCATCTACAAGACAGATAGCAAAATAAATAACAACGTACGGCCTTCACGCAAACAAAAATCTGGTGCCCTCTTTCTTCTAACTAAACTGTATAGGCTTTACCAAGTCCCCAGAGTTGGTACGGTCCATCTAGCCCTTCGGCATCTTCGCCACTGTTAAACATGAGGTGCAAAAGCAATCCTGATTCAAGAATATTTTGCGATAGATTTATACATATATCTCTATCATTCGATTTTTTTTAATAATAATGTCATCTTGGACCCTTGTGCTCTCTGCTTAATATTGTGAATATTTGTTGAACACACAGATGGCAAGCGAATCCTGGTGTTTGTGGAGACGAAGCGTAACGCGGACTTTATAGCGGCCATGTTGTCGGAGCAGCAAATGCTGACGTCATCCATCCACGGGGACCGCATGCAGCGCGAGCGCGAGGAGGCGCTGCACAACTTCAAGAGCGGCCGCCACTTCATACTCGTCGCCACCGCCGTCGCCGCTAGGGGGCTCGGTATACATTTTTTTATTTACCACTGGGGAGTTCATTCCACATTTCATCCGTGTACAAATTGATTCCTAGGTTTCATCCATTTTTTTCTGGTATAAAACATATCATAAATGTTAATCCACACATCAATTTATATATATCTTTGTGCTGAGTTTCTTACATTTCCATTCAGAATTATTTGCATAGAAAGGTACAAACATTCTCACAAATTCTGAAAGACCTTTTTATGGTTACTGTGTTGATGATTTTAACGTATTACTGCTATCCTTTAGACGTTCAATTAATGTTCCCCTGTCATCTTTGATGAATATAACCTATTAAATTGGAATAATTAATTTCAGATATAAAGAATGTCGACATCGTCGTGAATTACGATCTTCCAAAGAGTATAGATGAGTATGTGCACAGAATCGGCAGGACCGGGCGCGTTGGCAACAGAGGAAAAGCTGTTTCGTTCTATGATGTGGATCAAGTGAGTTTCCGTTCTGTTAATTGATTGATATAGCAAGTAAAACATATTGAATTAGTAAGCATAATCTCTGTACTCTTCAGGTTACATATTAAAATAGCAATGATGCAAATGGTCGCCCTGATAGTAACTGGTTACCAAAGAAGTTAAACTTGCCTGCAATCATATAGAGTTTACTGCATTTTCAGCAGTAATATTGTATTGGTACTGTATGGTAAACAAACTATGAAAATGGTGCTGTGAATATGCCACCAGTGCAGTAGCTATGTAGATGTTAGCGTAGTGCATTGTGTGCAGGACGCGCCACTCGCTGGCGAGCTGGGCAAGATCCTACGGCAGGCTGAGCAGCCAGTACCTGACTTCCTGCAGTCAGGCGGGCCGCTCGGTCCTGTGAGAGGCAGCAAGTACGGTGGCAGCGACGTCAGAGTGAGTAACACTACCATAAACTAACTGCAGGCAGTCGTCTGGTCGGCAATTCTAGACAAATAATTTTCTGTTAGCGGGTCACGCTGTCTGATATGCATAATTAGTAGGGCTATTTTATTAGCTGAACAATTGTTTTAAGCTTATGCTTGCTACGTTTAAAGCGTTAGACGTTACGGGGGTGTGTGTGAACAACTGTGAGCGACTGTGAGTGAACAACTAATTCCCTACCAATAGTTGTTGAGTGAAAGAGAGTGTGTGTTAATCGCGGAAAATGGGATGCATGGATTTGGATAAATTTGTGCACATTCTTGTAGGACACTAGGATAAATGGTGTTGCTGAAAGTTATTCATTTCTAGCTTTAAAAATACACATCATCCATAATGCGTGCTTCTTACAACTTGATTTTTTAGGTAAAAATTAAATCAAATTTATATTTTGCATTTGACATATGAGAAAAAACATGTATGATATATTTTGTAGAAACAATTACATTTACTTTCTCGTATTATAATTATAAGGAATGACATTATTTAAACTTTTTTCCCTTGTGCTATCAAGCGGAGTGAATTTGAGGTACATAAGTTAATATTTTATATGTTAGCCTAATAAGGGAAATTGCATACTGAATTATGACATTTCCTTCCAGAACTTTAATAACGCCGCTGCCACTATCGCAGCCGACCAGGGACAGGAGCCGGAGGAAGATTGGTAGTTTATAAAAGACTTTAACCTTTTTTTTTATAATTGTGTAACTAGTGGTGCGCGTGCGTCATTGGTGCTTATACTGGATCAACGAAGGGGCTCCAGTGATTAATTAGCATAAGACACTGTGAAGATATGCATGTTGAAAACATACATTTCAGACTTTACTTTATATAAAATAGGCGTTTGTACAATTGGTTAATAACGCATAATGTAAGACTCTTAACATATTCCCTTGGAGTTTTAGGATTTTTTCAGGGTGCATATGATTTCACCGTAACGTGGCTTGCACCGTATAACGGAGAAGACATATCGAATCAGATTAAGACATTTTACATCGTAACTCATTATCTGAAGCAAATTTGGCACGCACATTTGAAAGACGTTAAGGTGAGAACAGTATTTGACAATTAGTCTTTAAATGTCTCCTTGAAATTTTGTACTCGTACAAACATATAACACACCCCTGACAAAACTAAACCGAATTTGTTCCTATAGTACAATGGAATAAAATTACTCTTAAGGTGTCTTGACTAAACAGGCAACATTTTAACTACAACATGGATATGTTGCATTCTTTACAGCATCTTCTATTTTGTTGTATTTCCCTTTATATTGATACACGAGACAGGATACCAGTTTCAAGTGATATATCACTAACACCTCCCCTCCGTCTTGTGATATCGTGGTTTTGGTTGTTTGTTGTTTTACATATACATTTGTATATTTGATATTTGGTGATATTTCGTGAACTGCCCCTTTTCCCTTTCGAGCCTACCAAGATTAATGTTAAAATCCTTACTATTGAGACACATTGAACATTTCGTAAGCAGTTTGCAGGATATATTGTATTAAAATGTTGTTTGTCCAAGACACAGACCTCGATACAAGACTGTTAAGTAATTTTGACTAATATGTTAGTTATTAAGGCGTTAATATATAGGCATTTGTAATTTCATCACGCATAAGTTCCATTAGATTCGACGCAAGGTTTATTTTGTTGTACTTACGTTATCACCTTTGTTACTTTAAGTTTAAGTACTCTTAATGTTTTCTTTTTCTAATCGTTAGTTTATTTTTGTTTTTGTACGTGGTAGCTTAACATTTTGGAATGGAACACCAGTCAGTCTGTAAAGCGAGGAATGCAAATCTGTGATGTATAATGTTAGTGTTGCTCAGTTTAAATTTTAAAATAGTTTAAATTTAATAGTCCCAAGAGCTGGCACCAATTTTGGGTAGGTATTTGAGGCAAGCTGCAAACTTGTCACATATCTCTCCTATTATACCCCAATACGTTTTTGTAATTTCTTTTTAAATATCTTTTATTCCCAAAAATTTGTTCGAAGCAATATTAAATTTTTATATGTAACAGTGTAATGTTTAATTAATAAAAAAAAGTAAGCCAGACGATTTAGTCGGGACATTGCCAGTCGCGTGCAAAGATATTGTGCAAAAAATGTTAAATATGTATATTTGATGCAGCTTGACATTTTAATAGAGTATTCTTTATAACTGAAAAATAAGATTCTCAAAAAGGCAGACCATTTTGGTGGGACTTCTACCTGCCAGGTGATCCAAAAGCTACGCGTCCATTTAGCCTCGGTATTTACCAGGCGTTCTGTATTGGGGTATAATAGGAGCGATATGTGACAAGTTTTCAGCTTGCCTCAAATACCTACACAAAAATTGGTGCCAGCTCTCCTACTATAATTGTTACTCTGCTCTTTATTTCTAAAGTTGCCTACTAGTATTGCCTTAAATTTGTATGCATTACTTATATTCACATGAATCCAGGCAATATATTTAGAATCTCATGCCCTGCATAAGCTGTAGTATATATATATTAATGTCAACTTTAGTTTATATTATATTGTAAGACTATTACTACTACGAAGGCAGAAACGCACACTTAATATCAAAACCTTTCATAGTACTGTAATTAATCTGTGATCATTATTTAGAAGGACAATGAGTTTTGCGTAATCTTTATGCCATAAATAGTGAAACCAGTTCAACATAATTTAAGTCCGTCGGTTTAATGATATTGTGGTATAAAACCTATTCTGTACAAACATAGTAATAACTATAGTTTTTTTTTATAACTCATCCATTTGTTGTTAAAAGATGTTTCATATTAAACTAAGAATAATTAATAAACACTCTTTTACTTAAACTTTAAAATAAGTAGGTTTCTGTAATAAAAAATATATCCTAATATAAAATATATAACAAGTACATGAAATATAATATGAAGTAAGCTTATATCCAATTAAATTATGGAAACAAATACTCTAGTAATAAAAAAAGCCGTGAAGGCACTTTTCACTCTACTACCGAGGACGTCGCGCGTATCTGCTAGTTAGTAAATTTCTGTTTAAATCGTATTTTATCGATTACGACAATAAAGTAATCGTTAAATACGTTGCAAAAGCTTAAGTGACCTTGGGCTCTAGATTTTAGGTGCTGATTTTTTTAAACTATCGGAAGAACAAAGTGGGATGAACTGGACATGCATCTGAGCAATTGGTTGGGTTGGGAGACGCGCTCGATCGCGGGGAGTGGGAAGACTGGGGAGGCCTATGCCCAGCAGGGACAAATAAATAAACCTATGGAAATCCTACGAATAGAACAAAAAACTAGACAATATAGGAAAAAACTAACTAATCAATAAACTTAAAAAGAAAAAATATTTAAAAAAAATCCTTTTTGTTTCGCGTGAACACGAAATAAAGCTAAGTAATTATTGCTTTGCGTAAAAACGAATAAAAAAATTGTATCTTACAGCTTGTTAACAAGTAATGAGACAGCTAGTAAAAGCTAACTAAAATAATAATAATATAATATATCCCCACGCCTTCCCACAAGGGTCCCCGAAGGGCAGAGGCGTATAGGTAATACTCACACACCCACTTTCCGCCAGAGGTATATTAGGTGCCAACGTGCTAACAAGCTAACTAAAATATAGTTACAAATATCCAACTAAAGTACCCTGAATCAAACTAAGTTGAAGTTAATAAACGTCACACAATGTATGTAATATCCTTAATCGAATTCACTAGAAAATATTACTTAATATCACAATAAGAAAGTATTACATTATCAAATCGCTAAATCTTCACACTGGTGATGATGATGATATGTAGATTTCCTTTACCAGTTAGTCATTCTGTTCACAGGCCCCTAAAGACTCGCGGGCCTAGGTCGCTATATCAACAGCCTGATATGGTGATGATAATCTCCATTCGAAGTATTGTGCTAATCTGTAACGGTATAAATATTCAGAATGCTGAGTATAAATATATAGGTGTGAAATAGTACTTATCACGAAGCATAATCAGGTTTGCCATAAATTTGAGATCTATTAGTTTGATTCAGTACACATAGGTAATGTTCTTCTTCAAGGTTGCTCTTACCTACCGGTAATAAGTTTCTGTAACCGTTTACCATCAGCTGGGTCACATACAGCTTAATGCCTTTTTAAGTGAAATAAATGAATATATCCTCACGCCTTTCCACAAGGGTCCCCCAAGGGATTGGCAGAGGTGTAGAGGTAGTACCCACACACCAACATTCCGCCAGAGATATATTTTAGGTGCCAGGTGACAGTTAGCGAGTCCATCGCCGTTACTCAAGCACAAATATACATACGCATTTAATTACTTCTGAGCACGACGAACTTTTTTGCCAAAGCCAATTAGTACAGTCGGGATTCGAATTGCGATCTTTGTGTCGCAGGCAACTTCTCTAACCACTCGGCCGCGGCTCTTTTAAATAAATAACTACATTAAATAAACTCACCCGAGAAGAAGCACACAGACTCCTATTATTCCAGAACTTAAAATATACATAGCCCCAGAAAAACTGGATAATGTGTATTCATACAGAGTATTGTATACAACTGGAGCCACGAGTGGGCACAGGCACTCTACTGCACTCATTAACGCGAACACCTTCGCTACATCTGACGGAGGCAATATCTTAGTCGTCAAAGATCTTATGAGAGGACTTGACAGACCTTTAAACAACGATACACCAGCAGCTGAAACATTTATATATGCTTAATACCAATAACAGTGTAATTATATCTAATACAACAACGAAATCAAATCAACTTACAAAAGTACATGTACCACGTAGTTACAGCAAAGGCTTTCATTATGTACTCTGAACACGAAGATATAAAGGCTATATTAGAAAAAGCGAGATCGCTGATTCTTAGATACCTTTGTATAATTACAATGCCCACTAATGAACCAATAAAGGATATTGTAATGTTAATTGAGGAATACCAAGTGTAATCTGTCATGTTCCAGTTGAGCTTTTCCCTCGAATAGAGATACTCCAAGTTCATAAGACCGAGTGCAGTGAATGCAGATAGTCCATTGGCTGCTGTCAGAAGGAGGATCTGCGCTCTCCTGTTGTTGGGGCGCCATTTGAAACACTCGTAAAACATTTCCTTGACTAATGATATATCTAATATCGTTGTTATACCGCCCTGAAATTTTATAATATGTACAACAATATTGTATGTGATATATCTTGAAAAAGTAAAGAAAAGAAAAGGAAGAAGATACAGAAGACACAAGGAACATGTGGGTGAAATTGGATGAAGAGAAAGAGTTCTATATCTTTAAGCCTATAGAGAAATGGTCACTCTCTGCCTATTTCACGAGAAACACAATTGTTATGTAAGATTAAAATGTAGGTATGCACGTATTAGCAAAAACAACAAGTAATAATATATATCTGCACACCTTCCCACTAAATTCCCTGAAGGGGCAGGCAAAGTGAGTGTGTACTGCCCACACACACACACACACACACACACACACACACACTTTTCGCCGGTGATATATTTTAGGTGCCAAAGTATAAGGTTTAGAGTCAATCGCCGTTTCTGAAACACGACTATACGTCTTTGAATTATATTTCGTCTCAAACGTATGCAGGTTTAATCTCGATGTTTCCTTCAACTTAAAACTCGCGGTGTAAATAACGCCTGTACTTATTATTGGTACAGTCTGAATTCGAACTTGCAATCTTAGTGTGCAAATAATTAGGTAGTACATTATATGAGCCGATAATAAAGTAGGTGTCATCCTTAGTACATGCATATCATGTGGATGTGATAATATCGTCGACAACATTCAGACTTACATACTTATCAACATTATTGATAAACGCAATCTCACTCATAGTAAAACAGAAATGAGTTTGTTTTCAAAATTATCATTAAATAAACCAATCGTGAAGAACATTGACACTAACCATTGATAATTACCTACTTGTCTCCTTGAAACCATTACGTAAAGATTGTTGGCATTCTAAAGTAATTACATTTTGCACGAAAGGCATTATTGCCTACATATTAACTACTAGATGCGTCCCAAGGCTTCACTTAGATCACGTTAAATCTGATTACATAAACCAATATTTTAAATGCATTCGACATCGAGATGATATGTTCCAGAACTTCCAGAAAACAAACAACATTAATGCTAAATTAATGTTCTTTGTGTGTCTGAATTAAAATTAGAAGTGAATTAGATTAAGGATATTACAAACATTGTGTGACGAAACACTGTGTTCGATTCAGGGTACTATAGTTGTATATTTGTAACTATATTTTAGTTAGCTTACTACTACTAGCTGTCTTATTAGTTGTTAACTAGCATGTATCATCTTTCAGTTAATAAACTTACATTATGCCAAATTTAATTCAATTCCGTTCGGCTTAACCCGATAGAGTAACAAACATACAACCATCCCTCCTCATTTTCCATACATATTATAAAGAGGAAATATAAAATTTTTCGAGTATGTATAAAGACGTGGTGGCAGAGTGGTTCGAGCAGTTGCCTGCGACGCAAAGGTCGCAAGTTCGAATCCCGACTGTACCTATGAGTTTTTCTAAACTTAAGTACAGTGATTAGTCACACCACGAGCTTTACGGTGAAGGAAAACATCCAGAGGAAACCTGCATACGTCTGAGAAGAAATTCAAAGGCGTATGTATAGTCGTGTTTGAGTAACGACGATGGACTCGCCATCTGTCACGTTGGCACCTAATATACCTCTGGCGGAAAGTGGGTGTGTGGGTATTACCTATACACCTCTGCCTACCCCTTCGGGGACCCTTGTGGGAAGGCGTGAGGATATATTATTATTATAAACTCACCCTTTAACTCACAATACATACTGGTTATTAAAAAAAAATCTTGAGCCTACGTCTTCGAGTTAAGTATTTGAAATGTAGTTAATTACTTGTACAGCGTTCGTGAGCGACTCCACCAAGCATACATTGATGTAGACATACTCTATCACGTACAGAGTCGCAGCTATGAGCAGCAAGTACACGTGGCCGACTGCTCTCAGCACGTACGAGCTCGATAGACTTCCGATCACCAAGCCTATTGACGACGTCGCGTCCAACACTGTCATTCTGAAAATAAAAATTACATATTAGTTTCATAAACACTTAAAAAGAAAACCTACATCTATTTAATATCTGGCTGAGGTCAAACGTATCCCTAATTTCCATGTATATTAATATTTTAAATGTGAGTATTTGGACAGATGAATGGATGTTTGTTACTCAATAATTTCAGTGCGGCTGAAAGGAATTGGATGAAATTTATTAGTATATGTATAGACTAGCTGTGCCCGCGACTTCCCGCGACGACCGCGCTTCGTCGGCGTGGAAGGCTTTTTTTATATTAAGTAAAAAAAATTGAATAAAAAGTATCCTATGTTACTTCTAATACCTCCAAGAATATGTGTACAAAGTTTCATGATGATCGGTTAAGTAGTTTTTACGTGAAAGCGTAACAAACAAACTTACATTCACATTTATAATATTATTAAGGATATAGCCTATGTTATTTGGTACGGATGTGGACTTCAAAAGGTGAAGGCCTTTTTAAAATCAGTCGAGCTTTTGAGTTAAATCGTAAGAAGCAATAAAAAAATCGAATCTTTCCCCTTTTTGATATTGGTTTAGATAAGATGACATGTAACGCGGGTGAAACCGCGCGGCACAGTAAGACCGATATATAGAGACGAGACAAGATACCCATACAGCTTACACATATGTACCTAATTCAATTGAACTGCGTAAATTTTAGATATGTATGCATCCAGTCCGCTTGTGTATTGTGAGACGTAACATTTAAAAGTATATTTGATCATTTATCGATCATAAGATCTTGAGTCCAAGATATGCTGTAATGTTGGGGTAAAATAAAAACACTTTGGGAAAATATAGTCACAAAACTACCCAGGCACCTTTTGCATAAAACATTGCCGTATAAAGCTTAGAATACAGAATAGAAAAAAAAAGATTGGAAATGAAGGTAAACCACGTGCAATGAGCAAGGCCATGCCACATATGCCTACTCTATTCAAGTTAGGATTTTCATGCTTGACAAAGGTTGAAATGAGACCCACAATAGTGTTTCCATGGACCACTAAGCATTACGCCATCGCCATTACCTCAAAGATATCTGTTCGCTAGTGGTGACATCGTTCAAGTAACAGAAACATCCTGTGAAGAGCACTAGATAGCCTCCAGTTAGGGAGAAGGGTACGATTGTTAGAATGTACCACCACGGACCTAAGTCATCCAACATAGCGTAGACAACCATCAACATTCCAGTCAAGGACATACCTAAAATGTATATAATGCAGAAATTACAACAGCGTTGCAGCCACTAGGTACTAGTCGCATCAGCTTATCGCAACCATTTTA
Source organism: Drepana arcuata (assembly GCA_016069955.1). NCBI lineage: Eukaryota > Metazoa > Arthropoda > Insecta > Lepidoptera > Drepanidae > Drepana > Drepana arcuata. The sequence continues at coordinate 41,278 of JACCPG010000723.1, read as the reverse complement.
CACAATTAATGATAATTTATTAATTTTATCGGACATCTGGATGCATTTATCATTTAATTATCACTCTGTTTATTCGTGAGTTTTTGAGTTTACCGCATAAAGACGCGACGGGAGTCACATTTCTATGCATAGCGGGATATAATTCAGTATCCTTCCCACAAGGGACCCCGATTACCCCATCAGAGGTGTACACCCAATTTCCGCCAGAGATATATTTTAGGTGCCTACAGCGCCATCTGTCACGTTGACCGTCAATATTCTTTTTAGTATTGAATAATAATTACATTAAACAGGCACACACGGGCATTTTCGCTGGAATGATTTTGCCTATTCTCATTAATTTAATAACTTTAGCTTCGACGTCGCGAGAATTGACTCAATTAATAAGAAACAGCTATTGTTTACATGCAAAAGAGATATGAAGATAAATAACTCCCGGTTTAAAAAAAATATGTTGTGATAGTTTTTATGAAATCAGATACCTTAGATTAATTAAGTATGTAGGTACCTAATAATAAACCTACGTAAATAAGTTAGCTGATAATATTATAAGCAGATAATCAGACAGCAAGACATTACTATACAATTTTTCTGTTCAAACTCCTAGAAGAAGCAGGCTATCTAGAGCTTGTTTTAATTTGCTATTAACAATATTATAATAATAATAATATATCCTCACACCTTCCCACAAGGGTCCAAGAAATGGTAGGCAGAGGTGTATAGTTAGTACACACACCCACTTTTGGTCAGATATATTTTATGTGACAGATGGTGAGTCCATCACCATTACTCAAGCATGACTATACATATGCCTTTGAATTGCTTCTCAGACTCAGACATATGCAGGTTTCCTCCATTATATAATTATACATATTAACTACTATTTAGACTTATACAGGGTGAAGTAATAGAAAAATATTACATAATATACTAAATGAACATGCATAACTCTTGCCAACACACACCAAATATTGTAGCATATACCCAAGTTGATCATAGCTATAGACATATCATATCAGGCATGATAAATTCACATCATAAAACACTTACCGAATATTGGCCATTCTATTAGCGGCTTCCTCCCATGAGTATTTGACCATACACCAAGGAACAGAGATAGGATGGCAGGTGTCAGGGATTCCAGAGTTGACTTAACAGTATTCACAAATGTAGTGTACTCCTGGACCTCTTTCTCTAGCTCTTCAGTTCCATTGTGTTTATCCAATGATAAGAACATGTGGCATTCATCCTTAGAATGGTTCAATACATGGACACATGTTCTGTACATAACTATGTTACTTACTGCTGCACCTAAAATCATAAGCAGAAAATTCAAAATCCAAGACTGAACATGTAAGTATGTATGTGGGGCATTATCCACAATAATTCTATTATTATATTTATTTATTTATTGTTATTAATGAGTTCAGATAACATAGTTTTCTTTTTAATACATAGTAGTAATGATAATTACCTGTTAGAGCAAGTGCAAGTGTTGTTAGGAACACTGGAACCTCCACCATAATTTTGAACAACTTCTCTGGCCGTCGAGGCAATTCGGGAAGAGTATTCATATTATCGTTGCACTCGTTTGTTATTCCTTCATCATTTACGGTCATTGTATTTTAAGAAGAAGAACCTTGATATTTAAATATAAGTCCGCACATATATTGAAATAAAGTCGTGCTACTGTTTTCATGGAATACACTTTTACGCCTTAATTTAATAATATTATTATCAAGTACAATTGTTTTTTATTTTATAAATAAAAACTCAACTTTCGCGTTTTGTAATGCGATGACCAACGAACAAATAAAAATATACTACGTCCGGCTCTTGTCCGAGTTATTAAATAACAAACAAAGATTACAACCAAAGATTACAATGTATACTGTAACAAAGAGGTAACAAAGTAACAATTACAACGATACAAGCAAACAATAGAACTTTGTTTTGAAGTTTCTTTTTGTTAAATAATGACATGGATACTAGCTTTTCGGTCATATAAAATTTTTTTTCCTTCTTTTTAAAGGTATATTGTATTACAGTACAAGAACTCACGCAAAAATTCTTACAACGGTATTATATGTTGTAAAATTATATACTATTTCAGATTAATAAAGGTAATCTAATTCTTTTTCTCTGTATTAGTCTCTGAATGTACTTTTCTGCATATTATGACACTAACTAACGGTTAGTTTCAAGTATTAAATAGTAGCAAAGATTACAATGTATAATACTGTAACATATAGTAGTCTTTGACGGTTAGTCATATTGTGCATAGGTGCAAAGACTACTATTAAACACTGGAAATATGTGCAGACTACTATTAAACACTTGAAATATCTGCAGACTGTTATTGAACACTTGTGTAATGTACACAAATTAGAAGATACCAAAAAAATAGAGCGATCTTTTTGATTCCTCACGGCTTCCCATATGGTGCCCCGAAGGGGTAGGGGTGTATAGTAATACCCACACACCCACTTCCCGCTAAAGATCGCCGTAACTAAAGCAAGACTACATACGCATTGAATTTCTTCTCAAACGTATGCACACGATTCTTTACTTCTCCGTAAAGTAAAGCTCTTAGTGTGACTAATTACTGTACTTAAGTTAAAAAAAAACTGGTACAGTCGGGATTCGAACTTACAATCTTTGTATTGTAAGTTCGAACTCGATCACATTTCGAAAATTAAAATTAAAATCTTTTTTTTACAGTGTAACCACGGTCAAATTGTTTTGTATACGCGTATAAAGTGAACTATATTTTTTATTGTATTTATTATTTTTTATTACTAATTACCTAATTCTTCTCCAAATGATAGTAACTTTAATCACGTAGATGGTTTTCTGTGCTTACCTACAAGGTACGTAAATATTAAAAACTAGTGTCCATAACACTAAACGCCGCACTGAAGGATTTTGAATTCGTATATTTCTACCTAAGAAACACAGATTTATATTTCTTGAATATATTTGAACGATAACAAACAAGGGATATATTTACAAAAAGAAATATGTCAAAATATACGTTGGTTAAACTCACGTGTTATGTACAACAGTACTTAGGTACATACATAGGACTGTAGAAGAGCTAATGACTATTTCATATCATATTAAAATAGCAACTCTTGTCTACTCTATTTGAGTGCTATTTAGATTGGGCATGTGACGCACGAAGACATACATAACATGTGGATAGCAATATTCGCACCACTTGTGAAACACGCATATGAATTTTACTTGCGAGGTATTCTTGTTAATTGTAAAGAAAAGTATAGGTAAATAATATAATAATAATATATCCCACAAGGGTCCCCGAAGGGGTAGGCAGAGGTGTATAGGTAATACCCACACACCCACTTTCCGCCAGAGGTATATTAGGTGCCAATGTGACAGATGGCGAGTCCATCGCCGTTACTCAAACACGACTATACATACGCCTTTGAATTTCTTCTCAGACGTATGCAGGTTTCCTCTCGATGGTTTCCTTCACCGTAAAGCTCGTGTTGTGACTAATCACTGTACTTATGTTCAGAAAAACTCATTGGTACAGTCGGGATTCGAACTTGCGACCTTTGCGTCGCAGACAACTGCTCGAACCACTCGGCCACCACGGCTTTTTAAAAGTATAGGTAATAAAAGTATAGGTTTTTAAAAGTATAGGTACAAATAACATATGTTTATTTCAAGTAACAGGGATTGTTTAAAACATTCATGCACCATTGGATCTTACCTATCTACTTGTTACTTAGATATACCTACTAGCATTTGTATTTAATATTCGCTAAGGCACTGTTTTACATACCTTATTCATAAGACTACAATTATATTTCTATATATAATTCTACTGTAGGTGTGTCTGTCACTGAACTCCCCCCAAACGGCTGGACCGATTTGAAAGAAATTTTCATTTTCGTAAATGGTTTAGATTCACAATAGGACGCGATAGGTGGCGCCACCATCGTATTTTTTCACCCGAGCGAAGCTGGGCGGGACAGCTAGTAGAAATATAATACTTCCACCTATTCTTGTTACTTAAAACAAGAACACACACACACACACACACAATTTGCTAAATTGTATTAATTTTATTGAAGACCACAGAAATAGAGGGGACTCTTCTAATACAGGTTCTTGGAACTTAAAAGAAGAGATCCCTTAATAATATTAAGGGATAATATTATTATCCCTTAATATTATTAAGTAATATTATTATCTTGTAATTAATTCCATAAAGATTTATTATTACCTATTATTACCTATTATTATTATTATTATACCTTGGTCTAAAATATTAACATACAAGAGTCTATCAATGAAACGGTATTTTATACGCTTTTATATTCAGGTCAAAAACAACAAAATCGCTGGCGAGATAAAAATAATGCATAAACGCCGACGCCAGCTCATAAACTGATATAGGTACAAATTAGTAGTTACCCTTTAAATTAGCGACCCTTAGATGCAAAACATAGATATAAATTTGGGAGCAGAAATTCATAAACGATAGATATTTTTTTGGATAGCGGTCAGGTGGCAGCTATTTCTCGCAATCTTAAGGCTAGCCATCAGTCAAATACGACTTAAGGCGACCCATTGCTTGAATTCTAGAGCGATGGTTATAACCGAGATAAGAGCCTTATATAGAATCTATATTGAAGAGACTTAATAAACATACGTCTGTAAATTACCTTATAGGTGACTACCTAGTTAGTGCGTATGTTTATAGTTTTCTCAACCTTATTTCTTGTTTTCTTAAGTACAACTTGTGATCCCCTTTAGAGATAATTATTCACTTCTTTCCTAATTCGAAACTTCGCATTCCAAAGTTCTGAACTTAATGATTTATTTGAGAATACTTAAGATTGCACATTGCTTATTGCTAATATTGCGGTAATTGTGATCTTCTTTACATGTATTATTTATTTGCTTCTTATTAATACATTTCTTAATTTAAATGCTTAAATGCCAATTTAATATTTGATTAAGAAAAGTATATGACTATATATAACTTAATGCTAATATTGTGTATAATATTTACCAAATGAGTAGGTATTATATCCATGATTTTATTAGAAAGGACGGACAAAATATAGCAACTTTTTCATCAGTAAACTGAATTTTTTTATATCTCAATTACTAAGTCAAATATTTTGAGTATTCACTTATTTACTAGTAACTTTGAGTTACTGGCAAGTTACAATATCACAACGACATACATAAACTTACATCTAATATATTGTGTATAATGAAACATTTTGATACATTAATTTTAAATTGTAAAATAAATCTTATATATAAAAATCTAGTAAAATACAGTCAGCATAGATGACTATATATATATATATATATATATATATATATAGTCATCTATATCTTCTTTACATGTCGATCGAGTCGATCATCAATATAAATATGATTATCATACAATCATATATATATATATGATTATAGATTTGTTCTATCACTGGTCAAAGACGAGATGTAAAATTTCCTACAATTCACGAAGCCGCCGCCTCATCTAAAGGTTGATAGGGCGTTGGTACTCTCCATCTAAAGTATTGAACAAACCTGCAAAGTAAAGGGAAGATAATGACAGATAAATAACATAGAGAATAAGTAAAAACAACTTTACTAAAATAAAGTAAATAAAAAGTACGCAAGCACTTAACGATCGACTTTTTAATTTTTCAATGTCGAAAAAGGATACATACAAATATAAGTACTTATTATGCAGGCCTTAAAAATAAACACCTTCAATCTAAAAGGAATAGTGTCAGACGCGATTAATATAGGGTTGCCACCACTTTAAATGAAGGTGGCAAAATTACTTGAATTAAAAAGTGCGAAGTATCGGGAAGAAGAGGCAGAGGGAGACCACGTTCCAACTACCTAGAGTAAATCGATCAGACAATTAAGGATGGGAGCGTCTAGTGTAGGTACTCGAAACCGGCGATCATGTACGATGAATGTGGATAAAACGAAACAGATCTATTATCAAGGGAGACATGGCATGGATATTAAAACATAAACACACCTTGACGCTCTACCCCAAAGGTCGCCGCAGGGTATTTACACCCATTTTCAATAGAGATATATTTTATAGCCGACTTGTTAGCCAGTGTATAGATAAATAAGTGATGGTCATATCCATCCCACCCACCACTCGTTATGTCGTTCAAAACGTTCGTTTTTGGAAACTTTCGACTATGCCTTCAATTTCATACCAGACCACCATTCAATGTCACAACGCTATAGGTAATGTTGATGGATGAATTGATGACTCATATGAATTATGAGTCATCAATTCTTGTTATTATTTATTGTTTGGTTCTTATAAGTTAAATGTGTGTACGTTTGAGAAAAGCCGTGGTGGCTGAGTGGTTGGTGCAGTTGCCTGCAACACAAAGATTGCAAGTTTGAATCGCGACTGTACTAAAGAGTTTTTCTGAATTTACATACAGTGATAGTCACACCACAAGCTCTACGGTGAAGGAGAACATTGAAAGGAAACCTGCATACGTTTGAGAACAAATTCAAAGGAGATGTATATAGTCGTGCTTGAGTAACGGCGAGGGACCCGCCATCTGTCACATTAGCACCAAAAATATATATCAGCGGTGTGTGGGTATTACCTATACACCTCTGCATATCCCTTCGGGGACCCTTGTGGGAAGGCGTGACGATATATGTTTAAGAAATTCATTAATTTTATTTATTGATGACAGCCCTGTTGTTCAAAGTTTGTCCTTCGTTTGTCGAATCGAAGGTTGTTAATAAAAAAGTATGGGAAACAAGGGCGTGAAAAAAATACCAAAAGAAACTAAAGAGACCGGCCTGCATTTAAATTCTATTTGCGCACTGCATATTTTAATGAGAACAAAAAAAAGGATTTTAGTAAAAACTATTTCGTTGTTTAAAATCGGAATCCGTGTTTTACCATACGTAACATAATCGGCAGTTTTATTCCATTTTACACTTTCTCCGGCCCGCGTCTAGCTTAGTCTATCCCAAATTTCAACAAACTGACTTTAGCCTCGACCCCAGATATGCAGCTTAGCGCGTGATTGTGTAACAAACGTCTATACATTACCTCACATTCATATATCTATTCGTTCGCGTTTATAATATTAGTAGAATATAATTCCTTAGTTGCTTTTGGACAATTTAAGGCCAACATTCCTTGAAATGGCAAATGGTAGTACATACCCTATAAATACTGCACAGAGTCCAGCAGTGGCAGCACTTAGTATGTACACAGCTCCAGGGAAGTTAGACAAGGTGTATTCGTACAATGTGTTGTACAGCACTGGTGAGAACAGTGGACATAGCCCCTCGATGGCCGACATTAGGGCGAACACTTTTGCTATATCACATACAGGCAATATCTTGGTTAACAGCGACCTTATGAGAGGAGATGATAGCCCTCTGAACAAAGATATGCCGACAGCTGCAAGGAAAACAAATCAATTTAATTTTGAACAAAGGACATTATACTCGCTATAAAGTCAACAGAGACTAGTCATTGACTTACCCAAGTACAAGTGCCATGTGGTTAACGCGAAGGCTTTTATCATGGACTCTACACCCGCAGATATAAAGGCTATATTAGAAAACGCCAAGTCACTGATTCTTAGGAACCTTTGTATGATTGTGATGCCCACTAGAGAGCCAAAGAACGATATCGAGCTACTTATGGAGGAGTACCAAGTGTAATCTCGTATGTTCCAGTTAAGTTTCGCCCTAGTGTAAAGGTATTCCAAGTTCATTACACCGTACATCGTGAATATTGATAAACTGTTGGCTATAGTGAGGAGGAGGATCTGAGCTCTCCCATTATTGGGTCTTTTTTTGAAGCATTCTTTTAACATTTCCTTGACTAGAAGAAAATCTAACACGGACGTTATGCCTCCCTGAAAAAAATAAACAAGTTATTGTAAAACAATCGAAAAACGAGGTTCATTGTCCAAGTACGTCATGAATTCAATAGTTTAGTTTTTCTTGTCTCTCGTAGCTTTAGTATCGTTTGCTATTTAAGTTACTTATTGTATTATCATTGCAGATGAACTTTCATGTTTTTATCAGGAATCAATTTCTTTAAATCTATTTATATGACAATGGCGAGACCAAAAGGCCGGGCAGCCAGTAATTTCTTAACAGCTAGGAAAACATCCGAGGGCACCTGTGGGGTAGAACCTTGGCTTAGGGAGTCACTGATTCGCGTGCTAGGGACAGGGCCGGATTTAGGGAAGGGCAACCGGGGTGAAAGCCCCGCGGCCTCCACAAGCAGGGGGCCGCCACATTAGTTTGTTGCCCTTTTTTGAACTTTGTTTTCCCGAGGCCTCTGGACCTCTAAATCCGGCTCTGGCTAGGGAGCAGGGCTAGACTGGTCGATATTATTGAAATATACTAAGGTCGGGTTTAAAACTACTGGATCAGCGCGGGTCGGCGCTTGTAAGCGACTAGGAAATTTAACGTAAGACCAGTTCATACTCTTAAATTCATCAACTTTATGCTAGAATAGATTACATATATGATTTAAAACGCATGGCTTTGAATACTATGACAATAGACTTAATACAAGGTATATTTATGTTATAATCAGATATATTCCCAAAAGTAATAATAGCAACGAACTTAAGTCAATTAATTTGTAATTGTAACTATAACCAGTATTCGAAGGCTATAAATAGGTACTCGAGTGTGTTTGTACAGCAATAGTCAAGATAATACAAGCAACTGTGCACTTAGTAAATTAACCAGAGCATTATTATTGCCGGCCCACTGTCCAGTCATCCGAATCAGGACACGACGAGACAATATCATTTTGAAATAATTTATTTATATTCTGCATTTATTATTTGCTCGCCGGATGGCGTTATCAAATGCAAATGTATTCCAACGATCACAAAAATAATAGCTTGGTTTTTTACTGTATACAAGTTTCGATGGCCTTGATTAATTCAATATGTAAATTAATGATTAAGCTAGGTTATTTTTAGTCAATTTAAAGGTTAATCTGTACTAGATATTTACACTGACTACTTGTATTCCACGGTTTCCCCCCCCCCCCCCCCCTCCGATTTAGTTAAGTTAAACTAATTTGCTTATATACATATGGACTACAAAAGATATGCGATAATTCCTGCAGTGGTTTTAAACTGCGACGCAGGGATAAATCTCCTCATTCCTGAAATACTAAAATACATCTCCTAAAATACTCATCCCCAGAGTGAGATGTAGACCTTGTCATTCGTCTATTCGGTTTCACTAGACATTATTTCTATGGTTATTTCTTTTTGCTTGACCCTAGGGGCTTGCGGGTGGAAGCGTCACATTAAATAAAACCTTGCTCGAGAATTGTGCAATGAAATGCTAAATGTGTGCAAAATGCAGTGTTTCAAATCTAACCAGTATGACTCAGATATAAGCGAGTTGAAACAAAAAACAACCGAACTACTCTATATATTCTGGAGTCAACGTAGCTCACAAAATACTTTGACACTGAGGACTTGATTTGACTTTGACTTGAAATGTCCCCTTTAATTTTATTAGCACACCTATTTTCAATCAACGAAAAAGATGTGTCGAGGAGGACCACTTCAATAGCTTTTTTTCCGATTCGATTGTTTTTAAAGTGTGAGAGACAAAGAAAACTTTCCATCTCTTCTCCGAAAAACAGTGTTAGCATGATATACGGGTTGGATCAAACGACGGTGATCGCAAAACGTCACTTTAGGATCAATAAGGTAAACTGTACCTAATGGTAATACACAGGTTATTGTCGAATAGTGCCAACATGACGTAGTGACAGTTACCTGTACAGCGTTCGTGAGCGACTCCACCAAGCATACGTTGATGTAGACATACTCTATCACGTACAGAGTCGCAGCTATAAGCAGTAAGTACACGTGGCCAACTGCTCTCAGCACGTACGAGCTCGATATACCTCCAACCACTGAGCCTACTGATACAGCGGCCTCCATCAATGTCATTCTGAAATGGATATATAATAAATATATATTCAACACTAGCTGTGTCCCGCAGTTTCAGTAATAAAATATAGCCTGTGTTAATCCAGCAAATAATATCTGTGCCAATTTCAGCTTCTGTTCAGTGCCTTTTGTGTGAAAGAGGAACGAACATGCATACTAACTTTCAGAATATTAGTAGAATAACCGACAGGAAAAACGACAGAAAATAAATTAACCAAAGAAACGCGACTATTTGAAAGATTTTTGCAGAACCCTAATGGTTTTTTAGGCTAAAAATAACACTGAAGTCTTAAATCGTCTAATTCGTTTCAAAGTTAGGTCCGAATAGGCGATTTCCTAATATTTCATAGCTAGCATGAATTCAAATTAGTCCTATCAGTCTTTATTGTTAGTAGGTATGTGCATAAATTAAAATGACACTCAATACGCTTTTTTAAATTAATCGGTAGCTCCTAATCTAATAGACCTAACCCGATACAATAATTAGAATTTTACTAAATAAATCATTTTTAACCGAATGGTCACAGGACACTAATTGAACATACTTATACTATAGACTATTCTATATTTATATATAAAAAAAAATCATCATGTGATATAACCGGTACCACAGTACCCAAAGAAAGGATAAGAAGAAACGGCAAACAAACTCTTTTTGAACACAAATTTTAAGTAGCATTGATTAGCAGCCCCAGAGAGTGTTCCTACTTCTATTTTAAATTTTGCCAGAGTTCTTAGAAAAAGTTTATTGTAAAATTGTTAATAACACAAATCAATTTTGTAAGTCAATTTAATTTAAGCATATTGTTTTTGCTTCTATGACATTGAACCAATTTAAAGATAACAAAAGGGCATCTTGTAATTTTCAATCCCACTTCGATCCGGTTTCCTGACTCCTGTACTTCTGGGTTGTTACCTGCATGTGGAAATGTCAAGCCGGTATCAAGTTTTGTTTTTATATTCAAGGGTGCCTTCGTCGTTCAACTTACGCCTGATGTATTGCAAGTAGAGGGGTACAGTAACCATCTTTTTTTTCTTTCTTTTTTATACCACAAGAGTATCAAACAAGCATATTGCCTACCTGATGGGAAGCGGTTACCGTAGCCTATTTAGGCTCAATGGATGGATATCTTATTCATCGCGCAAGAACCAATCACAAAAAAATTATAATATATATGTACTAAAATGTATGGCTTACAAATTCAGAAGTTGTGACTAGACCAGACGACTGTCTCAAGGTTATCATAATAAATTATTTCTTTATAGACATGATTTGTGTCAATGGCTTCTAAAAAAATAATTATCTATATTTAAGCCCACGAAAATTCCACGTTCCCCAAAATGCATCAAAAACATAATAAATAACATATATCTAAAGGTCAAATCAAGGTTATAATAGACATTAAACAATATTAATTGCACCGGTTTAAATACGTTGCAAAAAATATGTTAAGTTGTTTTTTGCCGACTATGGACAAAAAAAATGTGAAATGCAAAAACGCTACGAGCGGAGGAACTCAATCCTGGAGAATCTTAAGTACATCACACAAAATTAGTGGCCATCACAAATTTTCAGCCTTTTGAAATTGAAGAACAAAGAAAAGGTGTCCATTACGACGTCTAGAGAGGTCAAAAAACTTGCAAATGGAAGGAGATTCAACAGATAAAAGAGCCCAGCTCTTAAAACGAATGAATGAAGGGTACAAATACTAGAATATGGAAAATCTTAATTTATGGAGAAACTTTTCCTAGTTTCGGTAGTATTTTAAAAATTCACACTGAGTTATGACTGTTCTGAGACACATGTAATACAATACCTATTGCTAATTTATAAATTACTTGTTTTTATGAATTTTACAAATTTCGTTTTATTAATTCGAAGTTTCAAGGTAACAAGGATTTTGTGGAATAAATTAACAAATAGTAAAATAGATATCCGATAAGCCTGCCTCACTTTATAACTGCGGAACAATCCTGCAAAGAACCCCAATATTTGTATGGCGTTGAGTATTTGCTTTAGATTTAGATGTATTGTTAGTTAACAATTTGCATTTTAAATAAATTTTCTTCCAATTTTGTTTGTGTGATAAATATCAAATTTTAGTACCTATTAAATTGAATCCGGCAAACAAGTCGTTTTAGGCGCATATATAAATTTATATGTGCGCCTAAAACTTCGAAACACAAAACACTTCGGGGAAACAAGATTATGGTTAAAAATTATTACCATGTTCCATGTGACACTAGAAACTTCTAGCAAACCAACCCCTTAATGGTAAAGCATGACGCATGAAAATTATGACAAATAGCATAATTTTGTGATGATTTAGTATTCCATTAACTCTCGGCTGCAGAGCTGAATTGTCCTATAGTAGGATAAAGGGTCAAGGAATGGACGGAAAGTCATGTGATTAGAGTAGGTGCATTAACTGAGTGTTAGACCAAGCGAAAATGTAGGCAAATGGTTACAATAAGAAAAGCACGATCTCTGCGTATGGCGGATGGTTTCATGAAAGGATGCACACTGCACGCCGAAACTATAACAGACCAAGTACGTAAGTAAATTCGTACGTGATCCGTCGTTACCTCAAAGATCTGCTTTCTGTAGTAGTAACGTCACTCAGGTAACAGTAACTTCCCGTGAAGAGAACGGTGAAGCCTCCCGTTAAGGAATACGGCACTATTGTGAGGATGTACCACCAGGGACCGAAGTCATCGAACGCGGCGTACACAACCATGAGCATACCAGTCAACATCATACCTAAAAGTATAATTTAACAGTCGAAACATATACTAAAGCGGCATATCTGCATCTTGAATATACATTCAGCTCAGAATAATGTTGTGTAGTGTCAAAGGCCACTTTGGGTTGTTTTTGTTGCGTAACCGAAGGCTTAGGGGAACCCGACCAACGATCTACGAACGACCGACGGTCTATCGGTCCATATATAATTGGAATATATGGTTAATATATATGTAGTTCAAAAAACTTGTAGTCAAGTCAAATTATTATTTTAATTGGCTTTTGGTTAGGAAATGCGTTTTAAAATTGTAATTTGGTTGCTGTTCTTTCGATTTTGCGATTTTGTGCGATTATTCGAGCGAATGTACATACATATTATGTTCTATGTAAAGATCTAACGGCTGGACCGATTTAAACGTATGAGGTCTACAAATGATAAGTGTTCTACTCTAGTGTTATATATATATATATCTCTTCTTTACCTGTACCTGTACCTTCAGCATGTCACTGAACTCCTCCTAAACGACCGATTTAATGAATTTTTCTGTGGGTCTTCAGGTGGATTCGAGAATGGTTTAGATGCGATGCTATATAATGCGATCGTATTATAGCAACTTGAAATATTTCATCCGGGACAAGCTGGGCGGGACAACTAACTAGTATGTTAAAAATATAAAAATACGCAACATACATCCTTATTTTCTTTTTGTCTTTCAATTGTGTTCGGTATCAAAATAATATCGGGAACCCATATGGGAAGGCTTGACGATATATTATTATTTATATTACTATTATCAAAATAATTAGTTTGTAGTGACCATTCCATCTTGAGTTAGTTTAGTTTATAATATATTTTCAGTGATTGTTTTTATTTTTATGATCTTGGTAGACACCTCTATGTACCTACATCTGCGTATCAAACTTTTAAGATACTTAGGAGCAAAGCATGAGTCACTGCTATTATTTCGTTCTAATGTTTATTACATGTTTTGGGTAATCGTTGAGTAGATATTCGTATGTATGTATGAATAAAAACATTAACAACAAAAACAAACAACAGAGAGGAAACCTGCATACGTCTGAGAAGAAATTCAAAGGCGTACGTATAGTCGTGCTTGAGTAGCGGCGATGGACTCGCCATCTGTCA
>JACCPG010000723.1:0-26387 GCA_016069955.1 Drepana arcuata | reverse complement strand
AGTAGCAAGTTCCAAAATATAAAAATACATATATAATTGAGCCGTGGTGGCTTAGTAGTTGCCTGCAATATTAAGATTGCAATTTCGAATCCCGACTGTACCAATCCGTTTTTCAGAACGTAAGTACAGTGAGGGTACCACCTCTGCCTACCCATTCGGGGACCCTTGTGGGAAGGTATAAAGTATATATACATACATAGGCAAGTATAAAACCATTACAATGCTCATCAACTCATCATACAGCGTTAGGGGCGGGCGGGTATTAAATCCGCGACCTTCTGGTCATGGCTCGACAATCAGATGATTAGTAATGATCAAGTAGTACAAAAGAGAATAGATTTATTATCTGTTAACTATTTGCGTATCAGTCAAACATTATGCACGTGCTCTTGTCATATATATTGAGATGGCGAAAGAGACTGATTACGCAGTAACAATCATCTATATATAAACTGGGATTAACCTCATTGACCCTTACCACTCACTTAGCACTCTTTCAGGTACAATTTTATCGATGGAACTTTTTGAGTTATTGTCGTAACAATGTGCATAAAGTGCCTTCCAAAATCGTCTAAAAAAAGGAAGGTAAAATGTCAATACTTGGACTAAACAGGACTTGCTTAAGGTCGCAACGAGAAACGCCTGCGACATACATTGTAATCTTTGCCTGCGACTGTTCGTTCTACTAAGTAACTACCTACTTACGTTAGATAATTAAAGCGAACTCAATGTCAAGGTCACCCATCCATCAGCAACATAGGTAGGTACAAAGTTGTGTGGGTTTAGTTAATTTTATGCCAAATAACACGTACAGTCTTGTCTAGTCATGATGATGTGAGGTATTGTATTGAAAAGATGGTCTAAAATTATGGGCACATTTTTTTTTAATTACAAGCAATAGACACTGGAACCTAGTTGAAGCTAACAATAAATTTAATTTAATTACTAGTGTTCCTTTTCTAGGCCTGTGTATTGTTTTTTATGGTAGTTAAATAAAATTAATAAGTAAACTCACCAAATATTGGCCATTCTATCAGGGGTTTTCTTCCATGTGTATCGGACCAGACACCAAGGAACATTGACAGTATTGCCGGAGCCACAGCTTCAATGATAGACTTTGCAGTGTTCACAAAGGTTGTGTACTGCTGTACCTCTTTCTCCAGTTGATCAGTGCCATTGTGCTTCTCGAAGGTTAAAAATATATGGCAATCCTCTTTAGTGTGATTCAATGCATGGACACAAGTCCTGTAGAGAACTATGTTGCTAATTGCCGCTCCTGAATTATTTTTTTCCATGCAAAATATATATATATGTATTAGTTAGTGACAAATTCCGATAAAAAAAAAAAACCTTATGAAATTGAAAATATAAAAAAATACAACAAGTAAAAAAATAATGTATCTACCTGAAAGTGCAGTAGCCAGCATTGTTATAAACATAGGGATCTCCACCAAACATCTAAATACGTTATGTCGCCTTGTAGGTACAACATCATTATTAGCTGTGTTGATATTTAGATTGTTCTCTATTGCTTCCTCAGTTGATTCCATATTATCTTGTAAATAAGCACAACAAAAAAAACCCTTTTGTCTTATAGAGCCCAATTAATTAATTGTTATATAAAACTTTTTATGATTTAGTTTCATTCAAAAATAAATTAATATCATAATATATTCTATGATTTACTAACTTATGATAATAAACAGCGGAAAGTACAGATTACTTTGAAAACTTTCAAATAATGGTCTCCGGCTGTGATACAGTCAGTCACTGGTGGATGCTCTGTATTAAATAAATAAACAGAGCACCAATAATGAAGTTAAAACACGCATCGACCGCAGCGTATGCATTTTCTTTGAAAATCAAAATTCAAAACAACAAATCGTAACATAAAAAAAACAACCGCTCTCTTTTGTCCCTTCCGTATGGAACAGGCAAAAGTCATAAGATAATACTGCCTATTAAACTTGGTAGAAAAATCACAAAAAAATTATAAAACAGAAATTTATGACAAAAAAGGAATTTAATAATTTAAGAATTTAATTAATACTAGTAAGTATTAGTTAAATTAAACATTTTAACGAGACTAAAGTTCTATTTTTGTATTAAGTAATAGGAAATTATTATTGGATTAAAAATGCTGTTGTACTTCTTAGTATCGAAATTTGGCTTAATTTTAATGAATATTTATTACGCACTTCGTTCGTTCATGAACTGAAAACTATACTATATTACTTGTAAGACATACTTTAAACATATCATCATGAGTAACGGCGATGGACTCGCCATCTGTCTCGTTGGCACCTAACATCCTCTGGCGGAAAGTGGGTGTGTGGGTACTACCTATACACCTCTGCCTACCCCTTCGGGGACCCTTGTGGGAAGGCGTGAGGATATATTATTATTATTTATCATGCCGAGTTACTATCGAGGTAGGCAGAGAAAGCAGAACGCCAGTTCAGTCTAGACATAGACATAGTCAGACAAAACTATAAATACGAATACAATAATAATAATGCCTCAGCGTTTCCCATAATTTCGTATTATACTTTCTAATATATTATTATTTTTATATATAAACCTTGATCAGTATTCAACTCAATGTGAATAATCACTGAAGCGTAGTGTATCATAACGCAATTATCAAGCCTTATTAAGACGTTACAAATACAATACGCATAGACAAAATAGCGCCATTTTCGAACATTCAAATACATTTAGACGTATCGATTTGTCATCGATTGGTTAACGACAAAATGTATAAATTTTAAAAATAACTACTGATGATGGATTAGTGATAAATAAATAATGTAATATTGAAATAAAAGGAAGCCGCAAAAAGATGTGTGACATTTGAGGCATTGTGCTTTTCAACACGTTTACCTTTTGTGGAATTATAAAAGCTTAATAGAATATTGTCTATGTCTATGATTGCACGGACGGGAAAGAAGAGGCCAGCGTTTTGGACACAAATTTAAGGTTTCCATTGCTTATACAAAAGATATTTAACGAAAACGAAGAAAATCTGTTATATCTTTAGTAAGTTTAATATTGAATAACAATTTGATTTATGTGTTGCAAAGTTAAGGCAAATTTCTACATGCCGAGCGTATTTTTTTGATGAGTCGTCTCTACTGACTACACTGTCATTACTAACTATCTTTCATCCACCGTTGCCTGTAGGATTACTTTTTGTTTATACGTGAGTGACCTTTGCAGGGGATATAA
The DNA here is from genome assembly GCA_016069955.1 of Drepana arcuata. Taxonomy (NCBI): domain Eukaryota; kingdom Metazoa; phylum Arthropoda; class Insecta; order Lepidoptera; family Drepanidae; genus Drepana; species Drepana arcuata. The sequence goes on along the minus strand of JACCPG010000723.1, from coordinate 23,159 downwards.
GGTATTTTATTGTATTATAAATAACAGGGTTGCATCGTTTTGTTATATCAAATCGTCACGGATATGCCACGACCTATTTTTAGATCGGCTTTCTTTTTTTTTGAGCAGCATTTGATGTCGATTGATAGCCGGTTATTATGCATTTCAGAGCATGTTATTTATGCGAATGTTTGTTTTAGACTGAAGAAGCGGTTTTTTCAAGATGGCAGTGAATGTATACTCGACTAATGTAACTTCTGAAAACCTGTCGCGGCATGACATGCTAGCGTGGGTGAACGACTGCCTGCAGTCGAACTTCGCCAAGATTGAGGAGCTGTGCACAGGAGCCGCGTACTGCCAGTTCATGGACATGCTGTTCCCGAGCAGTGTGCCCTTGAAACGGATCAAATTCAAAACTAACCTGGAACATGAATACATACAAAATTTCAAAATATTACAGGCTGCCTTTAAGAAAATGGGTGTTGATAAGGTATGTGTTCACAATAACAGTAGTTTTGTTTTTAAAATATTTAAGCTTCAAAGAAAATATTATTGCAATAAGCATTATTACTTTGATATTGACAGTATGCTATTCTTACTTTATATATATTTGGAAATTAAATAGGGTGCTTTAAATTATTTTTAGGGTAGCAGAGGAGCTTGTTTAAAAGAAACTGGTTGTACAAATGTTGAGTAAAAATTGTAATCACTGGCATTTTGTTCTACTGAGTCACATTATGGAATAATGTCCATGCCATTTGAGCAGGCATAATCTAATGATTTGTAATACACTCACTAATGCCTCATTATTAATGGAGTGATAAATTGTGTATGAATAAAACATTTAATAAAAAGCAAATGAGGTATGTAAGTCTAGAGAGAACTGGTGCTCTATACTCTCTGCCTACCCTGTTAGGGATTCAGCAGGATGATATGATATGATATATAACAATAAGCAGACTAGCTATATGTTTGATGAACAGATATTTGTCCTCGTTATTTAAATCATTTGGGATGAGACCCCAACAGTCGCCTATGACATGCATACAATTAGTTTTGGTATTCTCTCCTGTTTTAACATATAAGAATGATAACTTGTGTTACATAGTATGTTGTATACTTGTACTACTCAATTGTTTATAGGTAATACCAGTTGACAAGCTGATCAAAGGGAGGTTTCAAGATAATTTTGAGTTCTTACAGTGGTTTAAAAAGTTTTTTGATGCTAACTATGATGGGCGAGAGTATGACGCGTTTGAGGCGCGTGGGGGTCTTACCATCGGGTCTGGTGCGTGTGAGTTGGGCGTGCCACTATGTAGTGCGCCGCCGCCGCCCCGCGTGCGTCGCCCCGCGCCCTCCGCCATACACCACGCCAGTACGCATCTTCCAACCACAACACCTGCACTATTCACCACACTCAGAAATGATGACAGTCCATAATCAGACATAACATTCAATAAATTGAACATTTCTCAGTGTGGTGACCAATTTATAATCTAGAGTTATGGCAGACAGCCTGCACCCTCTGTAGCATACAATTCATTCTTTTTTTTTTTACCTTTTCACTTTTTCTTTTGTAGATAGTACCCATTGACAAACTGGTGAAGGGTCGTTTCCAAGATAACTTTGAGTTCTTGCAATGGTTCAAGAAATTCTTTGATGCTAACTATGGAGGCACGGAATATGACGCGGTGGCGCAGCGCGAGGGACTGCCCATGGGGCACGGCGGCTCGGCAGCTCCTCGAGGCGCCGCCACGACCGTTAAGAAACCTCCGGCGCCTGTCGCCAAAGTCGCTGCTAGACCCCAATCCAGTACAATTTTTTTTCTTTTAATTGTGTAACAATACAAATATGCTTTATTATTATTTTGCATATTATATAAGGAAAATATATTATCAATCTATTTATATAATAATAGAACCATTGCACTAAGGATATTAATTAATTACCTAATTAGTTAATTTGGATTACATGTCATAACCATCTGAATCTAATCATCTATATGTACTACCTTCAAATGTAAGCATGAGACCAGACAAATATAACTACCAAAACGAAATTAAGTATTACAAGGCTGATGATTTTACATTGTCACTGGTATGCTAAGTATTATTTCCCTAGGCTGCACCTGTATATTGTTTTTATGAACATATGTTTACACAGCATGTTGACACCTTGTATCTTATTTATTACTCACTACTATCTTGCTTCAGTTACTCTGTTATTTATTTAAACACAATCATCAGTAGCACATTTTGTTCATACTGTATATAAATGTATTTAATACTCAATTAGTTGGATGTCTATGGGAGTAAGAACCAATATTTTAAAATTGTTTTCTCCTCTACAGTTGGGAAGACCAACAGTACAGTAAGATCTCCACCAGTGAACCTATCGAGATTAAATCAAAATGCGAAAGGAGATTCTAAGGTACTTGATGAGCTTAACCATCAGGTAAGCATTTAAACCATGGAACAACCAAGAAGTTCGACTTTGTAACTGTGCTATGTATAATTTATAATTGTTTTTAGGTCAATGAATTGAAAGCCACCGTTGATGGCTTGGAAAAAGAAAGGGACTTCTATTTCGGCAAACTGCGGGATATAGAGGTGATCTGTCAAGAAGAGGAACAACAAAGTGCTCCTATTGTCCAGAAAATCTTGGATATTTTATATGCAACTGAGGTATGTAATTAGAGAGATTAGAGAGTAGAGTAAGAATTTTTATCTTCTCTGAGGTAAACTGATTACTTAGTCTATGTATGTTTTTAGATACTGTATATAATATGTAACTGGTTTTCAGACCTTGCCACAAATCTCATGATGTACTACTTCAATTGAGTCTATTTAGGGAATAGGGCATTTTGATTTCATTTCAATAACTGATTATGACTACTATCAGCTAGAAGTTGTATAAGTTTGTATCTATTGAAAACTCTGTCTAACATCTGTTGATGGAAAGACCCTACACAATGTGTTGACAGTTCTTTTATCCTATTATTTGTTTATATGGTCATATAGTATCCTTCGAATAGATAAAAAAACTTTCTAAAGTTAATAAGTTAAAAAGTAAGACACAAAGTATATCCACAGATTTCGCCATGAAGTAAAACGCATGGAGTACGTGTTTCGATACTGGGATTTCGTTTGCAGGACGGGTTTGCGCCTCCCGAGGAGATAGAGGGGGACAACCCCCACCCGCCAGAGGAGGACGAGTATTGAAACACAAATACAACATCTACGCGTATCATAGTGCTCTTGTATATTATATAAACTCGAAATTATATTGCTTATAATAATCATAATTACAGACAGTATCAAGTGCTTAGTATTTCACAGCCAATGAGTCGTAAATTAATTATGTAGGTTAAATCTATGGAGACAGTGGCCTGAAGAACTTTGTGTACATCGGTTTTCTGTATGTTTTAACTATTGCCATATCGAGTTCATTAAGGATTTCTAGTTTACTTATAAGCTTTCCTTTGACACTAGTCGATCTTGAAATGCTTTGTATGGTAAATAAGACACAATTCATCGTTTTTATCTTGCTTTACCTATTGGCGTGTATTTTTTAAGACCATCATGAAACATAGTGCACCCAAATTTATCATACTATAGGGCGTTTTCAAATTCCTATTGAGTGACACAATATTGAAGAGAATGCATCATTTTCGTATACATTAATTACATTTATCTTATCTTTAAATAGAAGGTAAGATAAATGTGAGACGGTCCCAAACAAGTAATTTGTGCCCTAACTAAGATCATTATATACACGGCTGTGTCATATCTAAGTACATTCCTTTTATACTTTTGAGAGCATTATTTTTTTGACTGAATTTCGTTTTAATTCCGAAAGTTGCCTAAAGAGTAAACCCCCTTCCTAACACTAGTAAAACAATAGTTAACTTTGTTTAAATGGACCTGTTGATAATATCCTGAACAGCATTTTGGGCCACTGGGCCTATATAAACGTGCATTTAATAGGTTGTTAAATTATTGAAAGATTTTACTGTTACTTGTTGTCACAGTTAGCTGATATTATAATATTTGGTTCTAAATTTAAATCCTACCGTCACGCGGAATATAATTAACTAACGATACGAGATCTGAAATTAAGTTCTATTAACAAAAGTTTTGACATCTTTGGTGGATGTCGTTAAAATTGGCGGTTGATGACCGGTTCCATGTAAGTGGTATGATATTTACATGACCATGATTTAGGTTAAACAATTAAAGACTTGACAATGTTTTTGCACTATTATTTAATAACTAACTATAGGAAGTAATACTAATACATTATACCTATTGAGTTACTTTAATTTATAGAGCATATCTTTAGACGCGCAGAACAACTATCAACGACTTGTTGGCGGGAAAAGATATTATTCGCTGTCCAAGACGAATAGTTAATTTATTTATTTACTTCAGCATTCATACATTGCCTTATAAGCAGATTTAATAGCCTCTGGTTTTCAGATTGTGAATGTCTTACGAATAAATAATAACTTTATTAACCAATTGTTTTATTTCGTTTGCGAGATATCGTCGTGAGCTATATTTATTAGAGCGGAACAAATGAGTAATATGTCACCAGTGGAAGTGCCTAGGTAAAGAACAATGTTTTTTCCTGTCCAAGATATCGGCATCGATGTATAGTATAGACACGATTGAAACTCCTTCATCTACACTATTAATCCAATCTCTAGGATTCTTGTACCGCGGGTTAGGTCAGAGACTTATTAATACAATAGAGCTGTAATTTAGAACGGTAGTACCTACATATTACCAGCGCCGACATATAAGTAAAATACAATCTTGAATTTTTTTTTGCCGTTCCTGTTGCGTGGCATATTGTTAGTTAGCTTATTAAGTTGTTAAGAACGCTTTTCGATTAAGGGTTCCATTTACGAAATATTAAGCTTTAAATCCGTAATTTTAGTCAGTAATTCTCCACATTTCTGGAATTTGTGTTAATCCAGAATAACCTATTTGAGCTAATTTCGTTTAGCCGTTCTTGCGTGATTGAGAAATATTAGCATTTATAATACGAGTAGGATATAAGTTGAGAGAAGAGATTGACGACTAATGCAAAAATAAGGGTTAGCGTAATTGAATGTACATGCATCTATCTCACTTAAATTATCAGTGTACTTTTTTCTGAACAACAAAGTTATGAATTCTTGTAACAATTATATGTATATATATACAGGGATTCATATGTTAAGATATTTAGTATATATGTACATATATATCCTCACGCATTCCCTCAAGGTTCCCCGAAGGAGTAGGCATAGGCATCATAGGTGTATTATAGGTATACCTATACTCACACCCACTTTCCGCCAGATATATTTTCAGTGTCAAGAAGCACGACTATCCATACGCCTTTGAATTTCTTCTCAAACGTATGCAGGTTTTCCTTCACCGTAAAGCTCGTAGTGTGACTCATCGCTGTACTTAAGTTCAGAAAAACTTGACAGTCAGTACAGTCGGGATTCGAACTTACAATGTTTGTTGCTGTCAATTACTCAACCAACAAAACATTTTTTAAATAATTTAGTTAATAATAATTTAGAAAAATACATGTTTTGCATCCATTCATTTTAATTCACCAGTCCAAAAAACTTATATTAAAACTAGTACCAAAAATACAATACACTACATACTCTCACAGTAAAATATATATTTTATTGTCCAGCAAAACAAAATGTATGTAAATGTTACTGCACCTCCACAATAAATATAATGGTACACTCTCTCTAGTTGTTTTTTTATTGATATACAACATACATTATGTAATTATAGGTATCTTAAGTTACAAATCAACGTCATAATAATAAATTATTGTTCTTTATCGTCTTATGATTCTAAATGACCCACAAGACTAAAAAAAGTTATTAATACATAAACAGTCATAATTTTCTTTTTACATCAACGTTTAATTAAATAGTAATTATGAATTGTCAGCGGGTAAGCCCTAAGTATATATGTAACTATCTTTACAATTATATCTATTTCATAATTTATTAATAAAATTAACGCTTATTTGCTCTAGACTTTGTACTAGCTACAGTTTTTGTCTGCAGATGTTTTTTTGAAGACCTAAGGGAAAGAGATAATGTTTCATTTTTCTTTGGTTCAACTGCTTTAGTTACTTTTGGAGCAATTTTTGTGTTTTGTTTCTTGTCAACTGGAGATTTTATATTAGACCCAAGTGAGTATGATACATCGATATGTTTCGTTTTGACTTCTTTTGATTTGCCGCGTGTGACAATTTGACTATCATTTAAGGTTCGCACTATTTCTGTTGTAAGTGAAAATGATACATCACTTTCTCTGGATTTGACTTCTGCTATTTGTTTTTTGTTTTTTAATTTATTATGTGCAACTCTTTTTAAGTTCTTCACAGGCGATAATTTCGTCTTGTCGGATCGATTGGACCTGAGAGATGTATTTGTCACCGCTGTGTTTGTTGATGTATCCAACTTAGAACTGTTGATAGTGCTGTTTTTAGATATTCTACACGACCTTATTGGTCTGCTTGTATTGTGGTCGGCCGCAGCTCCATTAATCTGTTTCTCTTCTACATTAATCAATGGTGCGGGTGTGACTTTGATTAGTGTTTGTTTGGGCTGATTTATCTTAGATACTTTATTTTGAGTAGTAACAGTTTTGGTATAGTCCAAGTAAGACTGGTCATTACACTTTCTCTTCTTAGGAGTTCTGTGTGACCTAATTTTAAGGTAACTGGTGTTAATTTTTGGGAAATTGTCCACAGTGTTGTTTAGAGTTTTATTGAACTCTTTAAGGGGCAAATTATTCTTCATATCTGCCTTGGGTTTCAATTGTTTCTTAGCTTCCTCTTGCACGTTTAAGTTACCTGTAGATAAAAAAAATATATTAACTTGTTCCTTAACTAACATCTAGTTCCAAACATCTAGTTTCAAAATATTCACCTGGTTTATCTCCAATTTTGTCACTATTCACATAGCTTTTGTTTCTTGGTGCTGTTGAACACTCCATATCACTTTCGAAATCTGTATCCCAAAATGATCTGATGCAAGTCTGGTAACTCTTTGGCGTCTCTGCAAATTAGATGAAAAAAAGAGCTATCATATATCAGAAACTTTATTCTAATAAAAACAATCTATTCAAGTCTACGTCATATTCATAATACTTTAGAAGTTATCAAAAATACTTAGTCGAAAGTGCTTCAGCCTACAGCTAGGAGCGGCCTACAATAGAGACAGCTGATTTCAAAGTTAGTATGACTGAAAATATTACTTCTTTTTTGTAAATTTTGTACCCATGCGAAGCCAAGCCGGGCAATACGCTAGTTAATTGATGAAATCATACATTAGAAACATTTATTAATGATACTCGAAAAAAGATACATACCACCAGTATTAGTATGTCTTAGCTGCTTGTTATTCTTCCTATTTTGTGGCATATCCTCCTTGTTATGCAATTTATGCATTATGAGTTGATCTGGGATCTTTTCCATAACAATCTTGCAAACTTTTGGTTTAATTATATTGGTGGGTAATGGTTCTGCAGTCAGCTTTTCATCCTTAGCATTATCAGCTTTGAATATTTCCTCATCTGTGTATGTGTCACTGACATTGTCTTCATTGCATGTGGTAATTACTGATGTTACATCCCATCTGTCATCATCTTCAGACTTATTTTGTTTACTCAAAACATCACTTCGGTTACTTTGAGTCATATTTATGCGATCGGGGGGTACAATTTTGTGTATCAAATCTATCAGATTGTTATCATCTTGTACATCTCTACTCAAACACGACTGAGATGAAACTAACTTTCTCGCTTTATGTTTTTCTTTTTGGATAGCATTATATACATTGCCACTAGGACTGTTAAGTGACAAACTGTCTGTACTAGCATTTCTCTTTTCTGTAACATCAAGTTTCTGAGTGAAAAGTTTCCTCTTTATGAAGCTAGGTCGCATTGCTACATCGCTGATGGAGAGTGTTTGAGATGGATCTGTGTTATTAACACCTGCCTGTATTTCTTCCTCCTTATTAATATCAGTGTCATTCTTAAGCACTTTCTGCTTCCCGGTGATGACCTGTGCAGTCACATCTTTAGGGGTAATATCTGCAATGTCTTTTGGCTGGGATGATTTAGACAACAGTTTCTCTTGCTGAGTTTTCAAATTAGCAGATTTTCTCACTGGAAATGTGGGCTTAACAAATTCAAAGTCTCCCAATATATCATCTTTAGAATGTATAGCTCTACTCTTTGGTGAAGGATTCTTTTTTTCTCTACTTTTTTTCGTAGGAGATGATAGCTTTGTTCGCTTCCTATTTGGTAAATTATCACCATCGCTGTCTAGTTGTCTCTTCTGTTGAGGTTCTGGAATATTTTGTGTAGTAGTCTCTCTTACCGTTATCTCTGAGAATATTTCTTCTTGATCACTGTCACTCTCATGTGCAATATTTCCTACAGCTTTAGTTTTCTTGCAAATATATCTGCTATCTTGCTCTTTTGTTACATGTTCTGGGATGGGTGCAACAGTATGTGACCTATTAAACCTTTGAGATGGCCAAAGAAATCCACTTTTAAATCTTTCTCCCTGTACAGCTGTACTTGAGGACTGCAACATATCTTGCCTAACATTACTAACACTTTTAGAACCAACATTGAACATATTCCGGAATGTACTATGCCTAAAATTATCTGAACAATCCTTATACATGCTACTTTCTATCATTGTACGTTTGAAATCTGTAAGGTCTGTTTTGGTAGATCTACCACTGGACATATTTTCTTTATAAACTGAACTTTTAGTGGCTCCGTCATTGCTACTTAGGGAGGAATCACTTCCCTGCTCCCCAGAGTCATAGCCAGATCTACGCCTTATGCCCTTCATGAACAATTTAAGGTTTCGTCTCTTCTCTATCTTTTTCCTCACTTGATGTTTCATAAACTTATTGTATGCATCTTTAATTATTCTTAAATCATATTTGTTAAAATTCATATTCTTAAACGCCATTGCAATGTCTGTTGCACTGACTGAGGCAGTGGAATCTGAAAAATATCAAATAGCACCTTGAGTAATATGGTTTATAACTGTAAGAGTTGTTGTATAGCTTTCATCATTGATATTAAAACTCATTAGCTCAATGGAAGGTTCTGTGTCTGCAAAATAATTCAAGATTTTCTTTGAATCATTCTGATCTGATTCTGCTTCTGATCATTGAAGATTATTGTCAGTAAAAAAGTAAAAACATTTAAATGGTACTACACATAAACATTGTTTTGAGAAGAAAAACTAATCAACTATGTAGAGTTAAGAGTACATTAGGCACAGGCAGCACCAGAAAAAATATTATACATATGCCCTGAGCTAAGCTGTTAAACTCAGGATATCAAGATTCAAGACTCACCTGTAGTTCTTACAGACATTGGAGATCCACTTCTACCATTGTACACTGACCTGTGTGAGCTCATGCCTCGAGGGTAATATGAGTGGTTGAAATTCCGTGCTCGCATATCGCTACCACTGTACAGAGACATAGGTGATGTTTCTCGTCGATAACAACCGCGTCTGGTATCAAAACCACTCTCAATAAATCTCTCTCGATCGATGTTACGAGACAAATGCATTGTTGATGTCAATACGTTGTTGTTACGAAAACTTAGGCCAGTCAAATTTGATGTGTTTATGTTCGGACCTCTAGCCCAAACTGTCTGAAAACATTTAAATTGGACAATATATATTATTGACGGAGAAAGTATTGTAATTATATTGTACAGACATTCGTATTATTCAGATAGTAACGTGATGAATAAATAGGAAATAAGTTACCGTGTTTTCATTCTGGAAAGAGACAACATTACTTGGCATCAAATCATTATCACTATCCGACATTATTCCGACTCTATATGAGAATCAGAAAGTGTCTTCAGTTGCTAAAAACGATACAATACTAAATAATACACATAAATAACACTTAACTTCCACATTAAAAACAGCGTCTACGTTCATTCAAAATTTTAACGGTTGTGTACCTATGTATTGTGTTGTATTTGTGTTTTACTATAGACACGATATTACACGATTACCATAGACATATAACTATGTATATAGCTATAGTTATGCAAATTATATCACCCAAACCACATAATTTGATTTGTTTATTGAATGGAATAATTGACCTCAGGACAAATAAAATTGCAATGAATACCGATGGAAATGTATACTCCTGTTTAGTTTATTTCAATTAAAAAAACAATACTTTTTCAATAACCTTCAAAGTATTTGACTGTTTTAGGTAAGATTTCTACTCATGAAAGCAAGCCCTTTCGGTAACCATCTCTGTGCTTCGGTATTCGGTAGGCTTCGGATTCGACAGTGGAAACCGAAATGTATCATTGCTTTTTGCACTTTGACTAAGTGGGTATCCGGACTGACCCGGACTATCAGGAAGGCAAAGCCTTATTACAGATGGTGGTAAATCTGTATTTGGTCTTTAATTTTACGCCGACGTAGCAGGCTTCACTTTAAGATGGTTGCCTGTAAAGTCGGTTTTACGGGCGAAGATTTTACGTGACAACGTCTTTTTATCAATTCGAAAATCAAAACATTTATTCAGATCGAAGGTTCAAATTTTGCTAAATAAATTTGAAATTAATGAAAATTTGTAAAATAATAATTAATTAATTAATTAATTAATTTTAAACTAATAATTTACTTAACACTATCAACATTTATCAATAGTATGACATAACCTATAAACGCATTCGGCGGGCCTCTCTCTCGTTCGGTGACTCATCGTAACGTTACCGGGCGTTACACTTTTTCATAAGTGACTCCCAGCCGCAACCTAATTTAAGACGTTGTCACGTCAAAACTTAGGCAAATATTAATATTAAACTTGTAAAAATATTTAAAAAAGTAAGTCGGCAGCGCGTACCAGTTACAACTGACTATCAATGTTCACATCCAAAACAAATATCTAAGTTTTACCTATTGTTATACATCACTACTACTATGATTGCAGATTGATTATTATTTGTTATCTACAACTACAGTTTCTTATGGGATCTAGCTAGCTAGGTTATGTTGAGTTGAGATTGAGTTACAATTATGGGAGCATTTTATTAGTGCATTTTTTTTCCGGCTTTAAAAATGTCTATATCACACTTAAAGCTATTATTGCCTGCGACTAAAAGCTTACATCAAAGCTTCAGACAGCCCATCCTGTTCCAGTTATGCAAGAATAGTATAAACACGACTTCTACTCCCGATTCTATTCTGAACAACTTAACCGATTGGGAGACATTAAGCAGGAAGAAGAAGATCAGTAAACCGATGAAAGCGTATTTAGAGAGGGCAAAACAACACGATGAGTTTATGAAAAGGCAACAGTTTGAGTACAATGTTGGTAAGAGACATTTGGCCAATATGATGGGTGAAGATCCTGAATTGTTTACTCAAAAAGATGTGGATCGTGCCATTGAGTATTTGTTCCCAAGTGGAATCTATGACCCTGCTGCAAGGCCTCTCATGAAGCCCCCAGAAGAAATATATCCTGCTCGTAAAGCTGCAGAGTTTGATGAAGCTGGTCGGCCTCATCATTTTCTGTTCTATACAGGAAAACCGAATTTCTTCAAGCTTTTGTATGATGCAGCAGAACAATTACAGTTGTCATATAACTTTCAAGATAAGGTGGCCAGAAAGAAAGCCACTCCGGACCCCAATGGATCTCTCAACTTGGCAAGTAGTGTGTGGTTAACAAAAGAGCAACTGGAAAAAGTATTAGTTGAAAATATTACAGACTTGGAATACAACAATTTCACAGTAGTCATGGAGAGACTTGCCAATCTTCCATATGCTTACAGGATGAAAGAGTTTATTGAGAAATATAGAAAACCATTGACTTCTCAAAAGTTTGCATTAGAGATTCCAAAACCAAGCTATGATAGTGATGGCACTGCTTTTATTACTACTTATGAATGTTTGAGAAAAAATTCCCGCGGTGATGTTACAATTAAGACTCCTGGCACTGGGAAGATCACTATTAATGGCACAGACTTGACATACTTTGATGACATCCAATCTAGGGAACAAGTTATATTCCCCCTAATCTTCACAGAAATGCAAGACCGTGTAGATGTGATATGCAATGTTGCGGGAGGTGGTCCTTCTGGTCAGTCTGGAGCCATTAGATGGGGTATAGCTTGGGGACTTCGGAGTTTTGTAGATAAGGAGATGTTGGAGAAGATGCAGGTGGCAGGTTTGCTTACTAGAGACCATCGCCGCCGTGAGAGAAAGAAGCCTGGTCAACCTGGGGCCAGAAAGAAGCCCACATGGAAGAAGAGATAATTTAAAATGTTATTTGTTTCTTCAAATCAACAGATAACTTAGATTAGAATATAACTTTTAATTCAGTTAATATATGTTTACAAAATAATATTATTGTTAACTTTTTTTTCTATAGCTCTTTTTCATGGATTTTTTGCGCCCTCCAATTTTCTTCTTGAACATTTGATTCTTTCTTTCTGTATTGTATATTCTTTTCTTCATAAGTGATTTTAGTTCCCTTCTTTCTTTGTGTGCCTCTGCTTCTCTAGGTTTATTGAAAAAGGCCAATCCATCTGTAATGTAGTATAATCTGTCATGTAATCTATCAAACATGTAAATATTAAAACTCATCTCCAATCTTCAATTTAATAGATTGCAAGTTCGCATCCTGACTGCAATGAATTTTTTTTGCACACAGTGATTAGTCAGATTACGGGCTTACAGTGAAGGGAAATATAGAGAAAACCTGCATATTTTTGAGAAGAAATCGAAAGGTATAGTTGTGCTTGAGTAACGTTGAAGGCCTCACCATAAAATATTTCTCTGGTGTAAAGTGGATGTGTGGATACTATCTATACACCTCTGCCTACCTGTTCGGCTTCGGGGACCCTTGTGAGAAGGCGTGATGATATAAGGTGTAAAAAGTTTCAACCTTATCTTAGGCCAGTTGTTTTTGTGCAATATTCAGAACATTACTAAACAGCTATTTTAATTGCAATACCTTCTGGAGATCCATGTAGGTAGGTTGGTTTCTAGTATTAGATTGGTACCAACCTTTAAATCTTTGATCAGACATAGTGAAAAAAAGATTTTCCTTCCACACAGCTTTACATTCCAGTGCTATATTTGATGCTTCTGGTTTAGCTTCTGATGGTAATTCTTCATCTTCTGAGTCAGAGGAATCATAAGCAAACGGATTCTTTTCACCAGTATCCAAAGGATTTTTTACTTTAGATGATTTTGGTTTTTGTAGTGGGATATAATCTGTCTGTTGTTCTTGAGCATCTAAATGGGAAAGAATATTGGTATTAATTTGATAATATTGCAGCTATTTAATTGGTGATTGTTGTATAAGAACTAACCATTGTCATTATCATCTTCATTTTTTGTGAATAAACTTCTGAGGCTGAATGAGTTCGGCTGTGCAAGAGACTCCTTCAGAGTTTCACTAACATTATAAAATTGTTCCTTGGAAACTTCAACCTTTTGAACCTCCCATGTCAATTCAGCTTTTTCTTCTGTATCAACTTGATTCTCTTTAGATTTCTTCTTTGACTTTTTCTGTGGTTCTTGATTCGAATTTTCTACCGGTGCTAGGTATTTAGCATGTTCTGGATGAGAAGGGTCAAATCGAAGCATTCCTAACTTGGACCTGAACAAAGAGATCAAGTGTTTAAATTCCAAAACATAAACCAATCCTACTAATATTATAAATATCTGAGAACTTGTGAGGATAGTTGTGTCCCTTTATTAGCTGGATTAGCACATAGGATATATATACTTTATTCCAGGAACATCTAACAATTAAATCAAATTTTATATTATAATCAATCTAAACAGGCACAGCTGAGTTCAATATTTTAAAGAAAATACATACAACTTACTTTGTCTTTTTCATATCTAATTCTCTAGACTTTGTTCTAATAGAGACCCCAAGCACATCTTGTAGTATGTTAAGCTGTGTAGCCTTCTCATCAGCCTGTTCTAATTCTACTGCTTCACTATCTTCCTCTTCCTTATTCTCATTTTCTGATTGTTCTTTATCAATGAACCTTTCATCTAAGATGAAACGTTTATCAGATTTGTACCTCGATTGCAAATCTAAAATCTAAGTATTTGTTCATGTTTAAGCATTTGCACATTTTAGTTGTACCAATGTTAGTATGGCAAGAGCATTTGTAGTGAAGCTATTAAAAATATAATATAATTGATATAAGGAGGATCAAATAAAAGACATACCTTTAGAGTTAAAAATAATAGAACCCACTCACTTTTACTCTGCTTCATTCATACAGTAATACATATATCTTCATACATATTTGCTGGTCTTGAGTGCTCAATTCTAATATTCAATGTAAAATTTGAAACCTAGTAGCAATTCATTATGAATATATAGACTTCTTGGACAATAAGACTGATGATTGATTAATGTAAGAGCAAGGCAATAACAGAATCATCAATGTCTCTGGGATATAATGGAACAAACTAGCACACACTGAAAGGGTGATGTAGGTAGGTAGGGGGTAGGATAATTATGAATTTAACTTTGAAGTAACCCCTTTGATAGGTGCAACATTATTTTCACTTAAATATTGCACAGAACTTGAAAGAAGATTGTATCTCTTATTACTATTTAAGTATTATTATTAAATTTACCTTTTGGCCCTGTTTACCCTCATATTGCTCTTTAATTTTAAAGTTTACTTCATTGTCACTCTCATCATCTTCAAACAGAGCCTTCTTATCTTTTTTTCCTTTTGCAACTGAAGCAATGCCATTAACATGCTTGACATCATCTTCATTATCCGAGAATATAACCTTCTTATTAGGAATTTTGTCCTGAAATTCAAAATTATAATGAGCAACGCTGGTGTTGCAAGCTTCCATCACACAGACTGGGTGCTTATTTGCTGCCTTGGTATACAAAATAAAAAGGTAATTATCAAACAAAATTTAAGTTTGATACCTTCTACTACAAGACTCAAACCTTTTTCCTGTGCGAGTATAAATTGGAGATATTAACATATACATAACAATAAAAAAATTACTCACAACTCCTGTTAGGCCTATTTTTATAATTTGCTGCTTTTCCTTAAATTCTTGACGCTTTTTCTTCATTGACTCTAATCTTTTTTTGTCTGAATCAGTCTTCTTCTTGTCTGCTTCTGACACACTGTGTAACTGTTTATGATCATCTCCATCATGTTTATGTGAATGTTGTCTTGCATGAAGTGGTATTTTTGCATGGATTTGCTCACCATGATGTGGCCCATTTGCATGGATTGGCTCACCATGATGTGGCTCAATTTTTCTTTTACGAGGGTTTAATTTATCTCCTAATTTTATAGTTGGGTGCTTTTTAGAATTATCCTTATGAGAGTGCTAAAAAAACCATTGGCATTAATACTCAAGAATATTGCAATAGTAACTACTACAATATGATCAATTATTTTTCAGAGAATTACCTTTTCACTTTCCTTCTTTTGTGAAAGTTCCCTTTCCCGTTGAAGTCTTTCCAAGAAACTCTCACGTGCTCGGGTGACATAGAGCCTCTTGCCTTTAAAATCTTCATTTGAGAAGTATTTGATGCCTGTAATTTTTTATAATGAGAATAATTATTAGAATAAAACCAGGAATGAGTTGTTTGTCCATATACATACTATAACCTTAATATTCCTTCTCTTATTTCGATGCTATATTTTTAAATCAATTAATAAAAAGCAAGAAAACCTACTAGAAAGTAGATGAGAACATTCCTGTAGTAGTTTAAAATATACATCGTTTCACCCTTCAGGTGCCTGTATAAATTGTAAGTAATTTGTAAACCAATACATTGCAAATCATTACACCCATTACTTACACGATTCTATATTATAATTGGAGGCTGACAAAGTAATAAAGGCGAATTTCTTATTTTCTTCGGGTGTGGTTGATTTACTCTTTAAATCCAAGTTGGTAATTTCCCCGTACGAAGAGAACACAGAGCGTAGATCATTTTCATTAACTTGGTCTGGTAAATTACTCACGAATAGACGAGTTCCTAGTTCTGCCATGTTATTTAAATATTTTTTTGGAAATATTTTATCTTTAATTATGTAGAAAAATTTACTTTAATTGTCATTTTGGATTGATCAGAGCACTGAAGGAAAAGTAAAATAAAACAAATGTGTCCAAAGAGAATATGTTACAAGCGAATACTTTTTTGAAAAGTGAGGTTATATTTGTTTTCATATCTCGCACATGTCAGACGTCACAGAGTAGACAAAGACAAATACAGCGCACGCACAGAATACAGATGCCTAAATTAGTATTCTTATGTGATGTCAGGTGTGTTCAGCATGTATATGTAACTTATACAATATGTGTATAACATTCTAGAGGTATTATAATTCTTTTCTATTTAATATTGTGTAGATTTACTATATTAACCACTTATAATCAGATGGAAAGTGCCGTGGTGGCCGTGTGGTTCGAGCAGTTGCCTGCGACACAAAGATCGCAAGTTCGAATCCCGACTGTAGCAATGAGTTTTTCTGAACTTATGTACAGTGATTAGTCACACCACGAGCTTGACGGTGAAGGAAAACATCGAGAGGAAACTTACATACGTTTGAGAAGTAATTCAAAGGCGTATGTATAGTCGTGCTTGAGTAACGGCGACGGACTCGCCATCTGTCACGTTGGCACCTAAAATATATCTATGGCGGAAAGTGGGTGTGTGGGTATTAACTATACACCTCTGCCTATCCCTTCGAGGACCTTTGTGGGAAGGCGTGAGGATATATTATATTTATTATTATTATAATCAGACGGGTAAGTTCCTGCATATATACAAATTTATATTCTTCATGTATTTAAAGTATGGTTGCTCTTGATTAGTTTATCATCAATTATTTATACACAGAGTCGCGTGCATATAACTCACTTTTCATATTAAAAGCGTGAAAGCTCGTTTTAAGTATCCCTGACAAGCGAAGCAGGTAAATATGAAATAAAAAAAACAAATGTATGATAATATAAAATCTATTGCCACAAAGTCCTACTTACATACAATACTGTTTTTCATATTTCATAATCATTTACAAAAGACATTGCACTAGACATAGAAGGTATTAGCTGTCATTGTTAACGATTTTAATCTTTAATTACACATAAGCGTAATTTTAAAGAAAATATGACGACCATAGACGGATAAAATGCTATTAAAATAGAGCAGTAGATTAATCTGAAAAAAAGCCATAGTTGCTGGAAGGTACTTGCCCTATCGTTAAAAGTAAAAAAAACTAAAGTATGTACTTAAAAACTACAACCGTTATTAAGTACTTAAGAAAGTGTAGATGCACACAAAGGTAGGGCCAGTAAATTTTAACTGGTTGGTATATTTCTTTAAAGTATCATAATAATTACATTCAAATTTAAAATATCAATTTATTTAGAACAGTAAAATGGAGAACCTGTTTTCGTACTTTTGTGATCGGGAAATTTCAGCTTCATTGCCAACACCCAACACGTCAGTTAACAACTCTGTTCAGTTCTTAGTTATATAAAGTGCACAACTGTTCTGGAAATCCTTCAATAAATACTCAAATTAACTATTTATGGCGTGAGGCGTTATTCATAGGCAAGTAAAAAAAAACTGCTGCTTATTGTAACTTATGGTCATATCAGTACTAAACAACCCACTCGAACATAGCGGGTTCCGTAAACCCAGAATGTTCCAAATTTAAATAAAGCTGTTGACAGTACACTTAACATGGCTTACTGGAATAAAACGTTTGATACATACATTTTATTTTACACAAAAATCACATTTAGAGTAAAAACACTATTGAAATATATTTGCATAAGGCGGCTATCCAACAGAGATGCATGAGGGAGCTGAATGGTGAAAACCACTCACCTAATATTTACTCATAATTTCTACCGACCCTTAGTCTTACACGTGGGCGAAAATTATCACGTCCATGGTAGGCATGGCACGGCTCAGATGCACTCCCTCACAGATCACTGGTGTAATACCACCATTATATGTATATAAAGAGAGAAAGGCACAATATGTGAACCAAAGGGATATTGTCTTTTCAACAGGGATGAGGCATAGATAAAAGTAATACACGAAATGTGTTATTTGTTCCAAATTACAACCTACCACTAAAGTTACGTGATTAAATCATATTACAATATTGTACAAACATTTGTATTCTACATAATATATACACAGGTATGTCCCTTTGAATTGCACTCAAAGTGTAACATAATAAGAATATCATGGAATGGTGATTATTACTTATCTATGGTTAACATTTTACTAATAGTATATTGAAATGCTTTATTTAAACTTAAATTAACCGTGTACACACAAAAACATTGTGCAGTTATGATAAATAGTTTTACACGAGACTAGTTGCGTATCATAGACAAAATCGTAATCACTCCATTAGCTACCCACACTTAGCATTCGACTAAATTACCCACACATGCACACGAAAACGTGCTCAAAAAGCGCACACTAAAATTCGTCTGTGAAAACGTTCTGTATAGTGCTGGAATACCGTGTTAATTAGATTCTACTAGCGACCCGTTGGTAGACCATGTTTGTTCTGTCGTAGGGTTTACACAAAACCTTAACAAATTATACCCCGATACCTTCCTCATGAATCACTAGTATATTAGTGAAAATCGCAAGAAAACCTGGTTAGTATTGATTGTGTTTACCGCGAACAGGCAGAGTTGAGACAGGGACTGCGGGCGATTTTGTTTTTTAATATGTAGTGATACAGGCGATACTTCAAGGTCGTGTTGCACGCGTGTATGCATTCTAATGTGGTAGTAGTTTTAGACAAAATGTGATGTGTCTCAGACTTTTAAACAATTCCTTTTGAGAACAGGCGCGAGGCGCTACGTGGGCTCGTCCGAGGACATCAGCGCCTCCGACTGCTCATCCAGTTCAGAAATGTTTCGTATTTGCCTGGAAAAGTGGAAACATACCGTAAGTGACAAGTCGGTAAGCTGTGGTAGCCTTACTCTCATACCAATATTAAAAAGTCGAACATTTTTGACGATGCTTCTTCCTAACAAAAGCAAAAACTACTGAAGTGAACTGGAGTAAATTAGGCACACTGATTGATTATAAGCTGAATTATCAGATGGATCACAAGGTGTTATATTTACGAGAATTATAATAATAAATCTACCAATGTAATCAATGTGATATTGTTTATGTACATGTAAATTAAGATTGTGTTAATTCGTAATTGGTATAACAATAAATATATACATACGTCTGAGAAGAAATTCAAAGGCGTATAGTCGTGCCGGAGTAACGGCGACGGACTCGCCATCTGTCGCGTTAGCACCTAATATCCGTCTGGCGGAAAGTGAGTGTGTGGGTATTACCTATACACCTCTGCCTACCCTTTGGGGGATCCTTGTGGGAAGGCGTGAGGATATATATATATAAATATATAAAAGTATATACGCGCGGCACAGCTAGTGTATATTATAGGAAGGAGTAATGTACGTACGTGAATCCGTCGTTGGTCCGCCATCGGTGCGCGAGGAAGGTGCGCGAGCAGCGTGCGGCGGGCGCGTTGTCAGCGGCGAGCGCTGCGCACGCGCAGCCCGCGCCCGCCAGCGCCGCCGCCAGAGCGCGCGCCCAGCCCGCGCCGCGCCACGCCTCCACGCCCGCCGCCAGCGGCGCGGCCAGGCCTACCACGCTCGTCGCCGTGCCCCCACAGGTCAGAGACCAACCCCTAGATAAAACTTCATCGTCACACCACGAGCTTCACCGTGAGGAGACATGAAAGGAAACCTATACCATATACTTCTCTCTTTTTTGTTTTTTTTTATACTACAAGAGTGGCAAACAAGCATACGGCCCACCTGATGGGAAACGGTTAACGTAGCCTATTTACGCTAACGATACCGGAGTATCACTTGCGCGCTGCCACTCTATGTTCGGAGAGTTATACTGTGTTAACAGCATAATAGGACTATTCCCTCTGCCAACACAATATAACAATCCTCCCCCCTCCCCAAAGAGCTCATAACTGGAAACCTTATTCACCGCGCAGGAACACAACACAATAAATTGTGTTATTTGGCTACGGACTTCTATCTATATATCTCGTCTCACTGACGATTGTGAGAAATAATATCTTAAGTTTGTTTCGGACACGATGTCGGCCTGTTCGAGTGGTCTGAGCACCGCGAAGCTTATTCGCGAGTCCGATTCCCGCTGAGGATAGATATTTTTGTGATAAACGTTTTGTTGTCCTATGTATGTATATCTAGCTATATATCGTTGTCTAGTTACCATAATACAATCTTTGGTTGATTTGGGACTATACTATGACAATTTTTATGGAATTGACCAAAGGTAGGTATTTATTTGTTTACAAGCGCCCTCTCTGGCTTCGCACGGGTGCAATGCAGATATTAATGAATTAATGAAAAAAATATGTAAAAGATATCTTTTAGGGATAAACATATACTATCTTTTTAAGATATGCAATTTCGTAGTAAATCAATTTGAACTACCTCGTAAGGCTTAGGCAGCGTTTGCCATTTAAGCGCACAAAAATATGATTGTTACGACACATTACAAATCTTTGAATTTTTCGGCTTTTTGTACTATAATATGTATTTATTACACATAATATAACCTTCGTCTCGCATTAAATCTTAATATATATAAATCACGTGTCACGTTGTTTGTCCGCGATGAACTCATAAACTACTTAACCGATTTCAATCACATTTGCTCACCGTGTGCAGTTTGATTCAACTTAAAAGATAGGATAGCTTACATCACAATTGGTCTCGATAGATGGCGCTGCGATCGTGTTTCAGGAAATTTTACTTTTTCAACCGGGTGAAGCTGGGCGGGACAGCTAGTAGTTTAAAAGATCTAAGCGAACAGCCTCGGAAGCGACTTCATTTTATACTATGTTTGATTATTCTAAAATACCAGAGCCATAGCGAGTCTAGCAGCAGGGGTGCGAGCGCTGCGTCGAGGAGCAGCCAGCCCCACACACGCGGCGCGGGCAGCGGCCCTCGCTCGGCGCCGGCCGCCCACAGCGCGCCGCCCACGGCCCAGCCGCCGCACACACACACGCACCCCACTAGACCTGCGCACGCGCACAACTATACTATCCACCCCCCGCACATACCACTAACGTTTCTATGTTTGTATTTCAGAATGCAATTAATTATTCCTCACGCCTCACGCCTTCCCACAAGGGTCCCCGAAGGGGTAGGCAGAGGTGTATAGGTAATACACCCACTTTCAACGTGTGCCAACGTGACAGATGGCGAGTCCCTCGCCGTTACTCAAGCACGACTATACATACGCCTTTGAATTTCTTCTCAGACGTTTGCAGGTTTCCTCTCGATGTTTTCCTTCACCGTAAAGCTCGTGGTGTGACTAATCACTGTACTTAGGTTCAGAAAAAAATTACTCACCAACTAATAAAGGTGAATTAATACCATCTCCTTTCCTTAGCTCCTGTCGAACCAGCAACAGATGTACTGCGTAGCAGAGGCCCGACCCGAGAGCCGATAATACTGCTGTCCAATTGCTTTGATGGCTCTCTATGATGCCCAGTATGACCTTGAAAAAATTATATATTATGCAATTGGTTAAGCTTTTAAGTTTGTAACCGCTTTTTTTGTGCGTTAAATTAATACTGCGCTTTATGCTGCTAAGGGTTCAACCCTTTGGTATCAGCATTAACTAATACTAGCGGTCCGTCCCGGCTTCACACGGGTGTACATAAGATTTTTTTTTATAAAAGGTAATATAGCCTATGTCACTCAATTTGAATGTAGCTTTCCAATGGTGAAATAATTTTTCAAATCGGTCCAGTAGTTTCGGAGCCAATTCAATTCAAACATACATACAAATCTTTCCTCTTTAAAATATGTATTAGTATCATTGATGTAAAAAAGAATAAAACCTCATTGATTAGTATATTTTATAAAATAAAAGTTTGTGAGTATTACTCAATCACGCCAATGACTAAGCAATATAACTAGGAAATTACCATAATTTAGAAAGGGCTTACCAGACCAGCTGCAGTGAGCAATATGGCAATAAATTTTGATAACGTAAATCGGTCATTGGGCACTTGAGCGAATACAGCTCCCAAAGACAGTGCGAATGCTCCCGACGTAGACGTGTAGATAGTCGCTGAACTAGTTGTGGTATAGAGCAGGCTCAGCCGATATAGGTAGTTTGACATGAACCACTGAAACAAGAAAAAAACATAGTAAATGTTACCATTAATCAAAATTATATCCTCACAGGATATAACACGGGATCATTGGGAAGGCCCAAAGAGGTCCTCGAGAGGGTAGGCAGAGGTGTATAGGTAGTACACACACACCCACTAACCACCAGAAATTAAGTTGTGTCCAATGACTGGCAGACATATATATACAACCTATAGAAAACTAACCATAAGCATTGCCAAGTCCTTAAAAGAATGGCACAATTAAGGTGGCCTTCTAGGTATGTATATAAGGAAGAATCAGCATTACCGTGATTACCAATGCTACCAATCGCTCCTATGAGAGTCTATGTCAGAGTGAAAAAGTTCAAAGGTTATTCATGATTTATTTATATACTAGTAGTGTAGTATCACTCACTCTTTTTACCGAATACATATATTTAGGTGCCAACGTGACAGATGGCGTGTGCATCGCAGTTCCTGAGGTACACTATACATATGCTTTTGAATTTCTTCTCAGATGTATGCAGGTTTCCTCTTGATGTTTTCCTTCAGCGTAAAGCTCGCTCGCTCGTAGTTAATTATTAAAGACATTTAAATGTACTCTCAGGAGGTCAGGCCGCAACTTACAGGTAAGCAGAAGAGTACAGCGAGCCTGAGATGTCTTCGTGTGGCGGCGGCGGCTGCGCGGCGTTGCGCGTGCTCTGAGGCGCGCACCGAAGCAGCCCACGACAGACGCGCCAGCAACGCCTCGCCCGCCATCGCGGCTGACATTACACGCACCTGACACACAATTGATGAATGTGGATGAAGCGAGAGGTCTGTAAGGCTAGAGACCTGGCGCTCTACACTCTCCCTACCCCGTGAGGGACTCGGCGTGATGATATGTATTTA
>JACCPG010000722.1:0-18723 GCA_016069955.1 Drepana arcuata | reverse complement strand
GAATACTTAATTAAGATTCAGATACAGAGGTTCTCGAAGGAAGACAGGCCAGATAGCGAGTTCATCGACGTCCCTCAGGTAAGATTACACAACATCATCATCATCATATCATCACGCCAAGTCCCTAACGGGGTAGGCAGAGAGTATAGAGCGCCAGCTCTCTCTAGACTTACATACCTCTTTCGCTTCATCCACAGTCATCAGTCCCTTCATTTATGCTCGTCGGTTTCAAGTACTCTTAACGTTCCTGTTGTTGAGCGTCCGATCGATTTGATCCAGGTAGTTGGAACGTGGCCTTCCTCTGCCTCTTCTTGCACACACTTTTGATTACACATAAGTCTTTAAATTTCTTCTCAGGTTACTTAGTTTATCACGAAGTCTTCCAACACCGAAAAGCCCTTAGGGTGAAAAATCACTCAATAGTTTTGACTACTTGACTAAGTATCAAAGTTTGAATCAATTTAGTTTCATAATAATTTTTAGGAAACATAATTCATAGCTCAATTTGTGCAATAAATCAAATAATTTAATTTTCAGTTATGGCCGGCCCTTGCGCCAATTAAACCTTAGCTGCGAAGGTCGTTCCCTTGGGAAGTTAGACTACTAATGTTTAAATGTTTATGAAGTCAGTAGATACTGTTTAGAAAAGCAATTATGTCATGACACAAAGATCACATGAGTAACTGACCCAGAGAGTCGAAGTGCATATAGTCTAGTTACTTTGCGTGCAGACGGCGCCTATCAATTTCACCAATCAGCCAGATTGATGGCGCATGCTCGATGAACGGATCTCGTGTCGGCGTCATCAGAAATGGGACACTAATTACACTAAAAAATATATCAATCAGCCCTAACAAGCGTGTGAGGATCAGGGTCTGTCTGGTTGCTCATCAATTAAGTAACAATATATATTTTTATAATTCATATTCGTAACGCTTCTTTTTTATGGTAAAAACCATAAGCAAATAAGACAAGATACAAAGCTACTACCGCAATGTCAGTTTCTACGAAATCCTTTTCTATGATGAGATATCTTATTAACATAACCTTTATTATTTTAATTAACTATCTCTATAACTATCTTCTCATATAGTTAATATTTCGTAACGGTAAGTCTGGCAACCCAATAAAATACTTTTCATTATACTAACAAAAGATGCTAAAATGTTGATATGAATTTCAGACAGAATATTAAATTACTCATTATACATATAAGGCGTTTAATAAATAGATAACATATACATAACATATACTGATAAGAATCTTTTACCTAACTTTCTCTAAAATAATTATTTTTTTTAACACTTCACTGCAAAATTGATACGAAGGTTTCCGAGAATTGTTGAAGTCCGACAAGAATTTTGATGTTATAAATCAGAATGTTTATCTAACTCTACATAAGCATATTTAAGCGTATTTGGTCAAGAAACTGTTATTTATAAGTACTTATATATCATAGTTTTTTTATTTATTCACAACACGAACAATTGACATTATTTACAAAAAGCAGTTGTAGGTAAAACTACTTAAAGATAAAATATTTATGCCATTATATAGTTTTTTTTCAATTTTAAATATTTAAATCCAATTTCGCAACGAAACTTTTAGAAATAAAAATGTCAACCTCGTAGAATATGAAGGAATTGCCGCCATGTGACTTCCGTTATGAAGCATAAACTGTCACTAAAAATGTATAAACAGAGAATAAAGCGTGTATCTCGTTAATTTTACGACTTGGTTAACAATTATTTATTATCCCACTTAAACATAGCGTTGCAATAAAATAAGATTAACTAAACAAGGTTTGTATTTGTTCATCTTGTTTCACAACGACTGCTTACCGCTTATAATCAGGCGAGCCGCGTGTTATTGCATTCATGATTCAAGAACCTTTAAGGGGTAGATGTCATGACATAATATAGGTATATATTTTTTTCCCTTCGTACTCTTCAAGAATGATGGCATGTTCGGGTAGGGCGTGGTAACGGCGGTTGTGATGTGCGTAAATACTATTTCTAAAATGATCTTGCGTATATTTCAACCATCGCCAAGTCGTATTAAATCTATGCTCGGAACCCATCAATGTCATGGTGGAGTCCTAGCGACCTATTTCCTCAATACCGCGCCGCCATCGGCCGTTCACCTAATGATCTCATCGCCCCAGAATAAAAATTCACTCGTTTAGACCAATTGACTTTGTTTATGGAACGCTTTCTCAGGAGAAACTAGACGTTCCATTTTCGTTTTGGTAACGCTCGCTTCTAAAATTCTTCCGGCTTTGATTATGGAACACTTTGCACCATGAAATAATAGCTGAATTGTGTTCCATAGTCTCTTAATGCCTTTGTCGAGCGCCTCAGTCGCCATATCACCTTCCTTTGAATTTGTATAAAATGTAGATATCTAAGCTAAGTATCTTGTATGGATCTTAAGGTCTCAAGTCTAAAGAGAACTCCTACCCCATGAGGGACTCAGCAACATTATATGTATATATATTAAGTGTTTTGTTTTTTTTCTGACCTGTTTTTTAATCCCTAGTAGATATTTTTGAACAAAAATCTTGTGCCATCATTATATACGCGCCTAACGGGTAATATATATAATGGGTAAGTATCGCTTCCCAAACATCTATACAATTCATATTTGAATCAGAGTAATGCAATGAGTAGTGCAATCAGCGCCTCGCAGTCTGGGTGGGCGATGTATCCAATTATTACCGAATCTCGCCAAACCATTACTAACGAATACCTGCATCCTTAGCTTTTAGCAGATAGTAAAACCACAACCTTTATGTCTGTGTGCGTTCCGACTCTATGGAGTGGGCCGACTTGTACATTAGGTAGTCTACGTACATGAGAACACAGTGTTCCACCTGAAAGTGTTAATTTGTACGAAATGAATCTTGATAACGATCCAAATTGGTCTGCGGCTGATATCATGAGGTTCACACTTCATAACTGTATTCCATTTTCTTGCAAAAACTAGATACTTGGTCTATTCACTCAATTAACTTAGTTTATTAGGCACTTACTATCATTTTTATTCCCCTCGGAGTATACTTTCTTCTGTTTTTGTTAAGATATATATAGCTTCTCCTGTTTCTTTTATTTCTTGTTTGTCTTTTATTTCTATTTAATGGGATTAGCAGACTATAACTTGATCCTACATTACTCTGTAGCAGATAACCGCATATAATTGGTAAATGCATTTTTAAGACACATTTATCATTTCGAACAATGAAGCAGTATTGACTACTGCTAATCGCTCAATTCCTAATAAACCTGTGGCTTGAAAGTGAAATATGAGCATGTTAGCGAGATACACGCTGTTCCATCATTAGAATTCAATTTTCTATAAGTACTAGGACTTTGCGTCTTCAAACTAAGAATGTAGAAAAAGGATGAAGTTTTTTTTAACACTTAAATCACCGAAAGAGTATTTGAGATTGTTATAGTAAAAATTCGTAGGTATGTGAATTAATTTCAGTGATTGACGCTCCTCATGTCCGTCGCCGTTCATCTCAGGTACTGCTAAACGAGCAGCTAAAAGGAAATGAGGTTCAATAAGTCTCCCATTCAGAGTTAAGTACTCTGTCTCTCACATAAACACTACCACTGTAACTTCGCTGTACTTGGCTGATACTACCAGGTATCTAACTCTAAGTCAACTTATTGCAACTATTTAGACAAAAGCTTTTAGCCGATAGATAAAGGCCTGCCGGTTCTGCGACTGTTATATGACGCATGTACAAATAATTCCATGATCTAGATTTATTCGACTTGATATATAAAATATGTAAGGTAATGTGGATTCCATGACTAATTTCACTTTGATATTTTAATACACTTAGTTATTATTTATGCAATAAATAACCTTTGCCTTGTAAATCAAATGTTTACTACAAATTTCAAAACGGTGTATTTACACGTCATATATATCCTATCGTTCTATTCGCACTAATGGTGTTTATGGAAGTTAAAAGTTCTCGTGTTTACGTTCAGAGCACGCGCCTCACGCACCGACCCGAACTAGTCCCAGATATCGTTTTGTTCCAACGATTGCATTTCAGCTCCCTTTCAGTAAACGTTTAGAGGACGCTCAACCAGAAAACATTCCAAATGCTGAAGATCAATAATGTTATTATAAAAACGGTCCAAGCCCCAGTTAATTTGCATACGAAAGTTTTTACAAAAACATTTTGCAAATGTATCAACCTATGCCGAATTTGACATTTGGAATGAGTTCCCGAACGAAATATACGTGGCGTATTGATAATAAAAATGAAGAAAGGTATGATGCTTTGGTCTGGATTTATAGAGAGGTTGACGCAACAGATATAATGCGAAAGTATCTGTAAGAAAATGGTGAAGAAAACGAAAAAGGAAACAAGATTGCCCTTATAGGGTGCAATTGTGCAATATATCCGGGTCCGGAAAGAGCCAACATTACAAATGACGAGTCCATAAAGTGTTCGAATAGTTCACTGCAACGGGACATGAGTGCAGCTTAAAAAAAGAAAAACTATTTTTATCCAACCATAAAATAAAAGTGTAAGTAAAATTGGCAGATTCCAGAAGGTCAGCTTCAACGAATTGATCGAGAAAATACGTTTTACTTCAGTGAAATAAAAACAAAGAACACTGTTGCAAGCTTCGTGGAAATCTCTTCAGAACTCATCTTTCAACTCAGCACCGTTATCATGATGCAATCGCTCTTAATGTGAATCTTTAATTACATAGATTAATTATGCAATAAGTATACATATATGTATATATTTGTTTGTATGTTTGTAGTGGAACAACATGAAAACACATGAGGACTCGAAGGCAGACTAGTCATAACAAGCATTACTTACATATTTCGTTGAATTACTTCTTAAGCATAGGTTGAGGTTTCGTTATAACTAAGTACTATTACCCTAAAGCACGGTTCCGGTTCGGCTGATGGTAAGCGTTTACCCAGGCCGTAGTTGCATGCAAACGAAGTACCGCTCGTCGCTCGACCCTGTAGGTATCTCCATATCATTACACCCTTCTTGAACAATGCACTCTCTAGGGAAACCCCCAGCGGGGAGATCCTAGCACAGCCTATATATAATAATAATATATAATATATCCTCACGCCTTCCCATAAGGATCCCCGAAGGGGTAGGCAGAGGTGTATAACCTATATATAATACCTATTAATATCTTGGGACAATTCCACGCAAAAACATAGCCCCAAATCAAGCATAGCTTGTGTTATAGTAACTAGAAAAGGATATATTTGCTTATATAGATATATATATTCAAAATAATCGTGTTGATCACACAAATAACGGAAATCGAACCCGCGACCTAAAGTTTTGCAGTCAGGGGCACTAACCACTTGACCAGACAGTGTCACGCCGCCATATTTATTTCGCTGGTGACCACATTAACCACTCGGCCACCACGGTTCTGAAACGGTCCGGTATGGTATCCAAGAAATAATAAATGTATACTGCGTGCTCGTTACGCGTATAGGTAATTATTATATATATCTCTAGTTGATTATAGTTACAATTCTACCTTCCATTGATACCTTTAATGGTAAACTATTAAAACCACTCCTATTTACTTGTTATTTTTACATTAGCAGTGAACAACATAATAGCTACTAATATGGTCAGTGCTAAATTTAGCCGCGATAACTCCTTCGTAATTATATAGTTTTAAAAAGGTTCGATTAAATCGAGATTTAGTAGCGCAATAGCATTTGCACGCTACAACTCTTACAACAGCGTCTGGAATTACCTGTACATAGTTCACATTATCTGGTAAATAATCTTGTTATAGACGAGTTGACGGTGTCGCAATATGTTCCTGCGCTTGCGTTGCAAGTTAATGTCGTCAACAAATTACCAATTACCACCTATTACATCAGGTGAGCTTTTGCATAAACCTTGCCACAGGTATTAGACATTTTGCCATTACTTTATTCTGCCTGAACCTACCCACACACACTTTAAGCCCGTGGGAACGTTAACAGACGCCGAATATGAACTGGACTATAATACATGTATAATTTAAGTGCATGTTATACAGGCTGTGTACGCGAATAACTAGTCAGATCTTAATTAAGATAGCATCAAACAATATAATTTACGATAACATTTTCAAATCTTCCATGCAAACTATAATTATTATATGTCTGGTTAGGTACATTCAAGAAATAGTGCGTCCATTTTCATCTATCACGGTATTAGACTAAACAACCCATAGACTACGCATGTCCACATTTAGGTGTGTGTATTATAAAGCTTATAAATATAGTTCGAAGATAGTAAAATATCTTGTAGTTATATAATAATATATATATATATCTTTACGCCTTCCCACAAGGGTCCCCGAAGGGGTAGGCAGAGGTGTATAGGTAATACCCACCCACACACCCACTTTCCGCCAGAGGTATATTAGGTGCCAACGTGACAGATGGCGAGTCCATCGCCGTTACTCAAGCACGACTATACATACGCCGTTTGAATTTTTTCTCAGACGTATGAAGGTTTCCTCTCGATGTTTTCCTTCACCGTAAAGCTCGTGGTGTGACTAATCACTGTACTGCTGCAACTGCTCTAACCACTCGGCCACCACGGCTATTATCTTGTATTATCTTGTAGCTAGCCCTCCTATAAGTTCAAGGTCTCTAGATAGAATTACATGTCGTCAAATCTCGTTCGTAAGCATAAAATAAATCATAATAAATATATATATATATATATATATATATATTTTTAATTAAAATAGATTTTTTTTATACTTGAAACATCGTTTGTTTTAAAATCTAATACAATAGTTATGACAGACGGATATAGTCTGTACCTTTAGTGTTAATAATCACTCAAATGTTCACCGTTTGAAATTCGACCGCCGGTGCCCGCCTTTCCGCTGAATGATTTGCGGAGGTTCCTCTTCAGAATACTAAGTAAATTGAAATTTATCATCTAGGAACTACTTAATGTGTGTGAGTCAACTTCCTTCGGCGTAGGAGACGCCAGACACTGACACCCACTGGAAAACCATAGATTTAGCGTACGTATTGATTTAGATAACGATATATACGTCAATCAAGCATTGTGTTCCAAATTAATTCGGCCCGATTGACATTTGAAACAATTGAAGCTATAATTTAACCTTTTAATAAATTATTTGTTTCTCTATGTTTTGCCAAGTTCACCCAAAGATGTTAACCAAATTCTGTAGAAGTATTTTTATCTTGTCTTGAACACTTATGGATGGAAACGTTAACTATTACTCCAAACCGGCGAGCATGAATGATTAGGTCTATAAGCCTAGCGAGAGCTTGGATCATACTTGCTTGTGAGGTACTCAGAATTAAGTGTTTAGAAGTTTAGCCTTCAATTGTAAAGCATTTCGTGTAAGACCGAACCTGCAATCTAGTTTTGCAAGCGACTACTCCAACCACACAGTGATCCCGGCTCTTATGAAATATAATATCTAAAATAAATAAAATGCGATAACGTTGCTCTGTAATACACATTTGTCTGATGTCCTTCGTATTGTAATTTGGAAGTTAATTTCACCGAACTGCAGCCGGGCTGAATGTGTCATTAAGCACGTCGGAGCGCTTGTTTCGGTACAACGACGCGGCCGCGACGCACATGTTGTGTAAGCTCTTAATACATGTGCATTGATTTCAGGGGGTCTTCAGTGCACCGGGAATAGGATGGAGTGCCCCATTGTATACATGCTAATGCGAGCGAATGAATGCACTCTTATGCAAGCTATTCATTAATAATTACGTACATTCTACATGGAGGTAACTGAGTATTTCATAAGATGCTTTCTTACTTTAGGTATTCCACGTACTAAGTGCTGACCAACTAAACGCATATGTAACATGTATGCTTAGGTATTCCACTGAACATTAATTATCATAAATAAAAGATCTTAGGCGTCAGCGGGAACCGCTTGCCATCAGGCAAAACACCAGTCATATGTCCAACAAATATCACAAACTCTTTGACTTTTTCTTTCATTTCACACATATATTTTTATTTGGTCTTCCTCTTCTTTTCCCTCTAGCTTTCTGTCTAAGATGATTTAGAGAAGTTGTCATCTCTTATAAGGTTGCAGCTAACTTCTTTTCTTTTCTATTATCCAATATCTAATATCCAATGTTTCACTGGACACTACATACCTAATAAATTAAAAGAAGAACCTTAATAAAATACGTTATTGTATTCATATAATCATGTATTTTATTAGGTTTCTTCTTGTGTGGTCCTTCAATACGATTGCTGTGTTGATATTTGGTATTCGTTACACGAAATACTTCGTGGTAATCGGAAGGGGTTCTGTCTACGTAGATGGCGGGACAGTTATAAATTATTGTGTGGGCAGGACGTAATTATGTCTTATTAAAGTTGTTATTTTTCGTTTCTGAATGATATTCTATGATGATATCGATATTAAAACTCAAAGTAAAGAGACAATTCGAAAGTAATCGAGCGTGAAATGGTTGTATCATTGGGCGTGGGCTGAGCAGCGATCAACGACGACTCGCTAATAAAACAAGACATACTCCATTGAACCAACCTAGGGATATTAATGACCCTTTGTTTCACAGGAGCGGGAATGAAACATAGCGCACATTGTTGGCTAACATCCATTGCATAAAGTGCAAACATTTTGAATACGGCTAGCTAATTCTAATAAGTAAAAAAAGTTATTCATAAGTAAAAATAAAAAAACAACAATCAAGCTGTCAACGAACCAGTTGTCAATTTATAAGAAAACAATAAATTATATAGGCACTTTAATGATTGTAGATTTAATGCCTATAAATATTTTTTAAGATTACGGATTGTAAATACTTACATACATACATATTATCATCACGCCGACTCCCGAACGGGGTAGGCAGAGAGTATAGAGCGCCAGTTCTCTTTAGACTCTTTCGCTTCATCCGAATTAATTAAAATACGGCTACTACCTACTGCGTTGTCAATGTCTCCCAGGGGGATAGCGTGATATACCTATACATTAACAGATTTTTGTAATCTAGCCTTTCATAATATACTCCATACTTAATTCTTATTTCATGCACAATTACACGACCAAAGTGTTAAACTTCCGTTCGACTTTAGCTAGGGACTAGGCATCGTTGACAGTTTTTTTAATGAACCGATTTTATCTCATCCCATTGGCATAATCATCAGAATCATAATATTAGCATTCCAAAATTTTTATACGTCTATGTTTAATGGCACCCTATTCTTCCTGTCCAATAGTTTCCCGACAGGTATATGGTTGCGATCACATTCATATAATAAATATAAGGTATTATAGTCCTCGCGCATCTAGTTGACCGTGCCTTAGGTATGTGCGCGGTGAGGCGGAGGGGCGGAGGTGCTCAGTAGACGCACGTGGATTTCAATAGCAAGATGAGTCCGCCGATAATAGACAAGTTAAGAATATAATGTTAAGTGTTTTTTAAACAAGGAATTTGAACATAAATCCGACTCTTCATTCAGAAAATCCAGGATGATTTAGAGGTTATGTCAGAATATTTATTTCAAATTATCAACTGCATAATTACAATAAATACTTCTAAAAGTTCAACTGTTGTTTAATTATACACTTCTATTGCTCACTTACTATCTGATGACATAACATAATAAATCTGTTTTCTAATTTATTAAGTGTGATATCTCAAGATAAGTTATCATTTTATTTATATATATTATTATATAAGTTATCACTGTCAATAATCTTATGTGTTCTAGGCAACCCGCCGCCTCACTCCCGTCTCCACCTAAGGCGTGGCCAAATAGATCCACGCAGACTATTCACTCAATCGGTCACAACCTCACAACTGTACTAAGTTTTTTCATCAAGGTTAACTCAATAGAAAAGAAATCAATAACGATCTACTGAAAGCTATTGGAATGTGCTTGTTTCTGTGCGTTTAAGAAGTAAAAATAGCTTTTTAAAACAATATGTCGCAGTTTATTCAGTGCTTCTATATTTAGTCAGGAAGGTGTATGAACGCCCGGCTGCCGTAGACGGTGAAGGTCGGCTGTCCGCTATCCAGGTGACGAATGACAACTCCGACATAGCATTGAGTCCGCTAGCCAATTTCTCGCGACAATGGTGAATCAAGATATCTGTCAATACACATATCAATGTGATAATTGTAATGAAAAAATAAAATATAAAGCCAATCCTAGTAATATTATACACTATTTTACGCATAAACTACTAAACGGAATTAGTTGAAATTTGGCACAGAGATATATTATTACATAGATACAAATATAGGATGTTTTATTCAGAAAAATATCTAGCAATAAAACAAATTTACGCAGGGTAAACCGCGGGGCACCGCTAGACACAGAAGTAAAAAGGCATTTATATTTTCTTTTTCATCTTACACCTGAGATAATGCATATTACTCACGAAAGCAAATAAAATGTTACGTCAGAAAGAATAAATTATACCATAAATTCTATTTGAAACACACTGCAATCCGTATGCATTATTGGTAAGCTTTTAATAGATCACAGCTGACGGATGTTCAATTCTATACTTAGTTTCTAGATTGTTTTTTATATAAAATGAGTGAGCGTAAAGTTTTGAATATATCCTTTTGGTTAACTACAAAGAACCTCTAGTAGTGGGTCACAAGTAATTACTCTGTGAAAACTTTTGATCAGAGAACCAGAAGGTAGAACAAGAAAATACTAACATCGAAGTAAATACATTACTGAATCATCATTATACAATGTAAATAAATACCTGGGACAATTCCACACAAATTGACCTAGTCCCAAATTAAGCAAAGCTTGTGTTATGGTAACTAGACAACGATATATTTACTTATATAGATATATACATACATATCATCACGCCACCCTAACGGGGTAGGCAGAGAGTATAGAGCGCCAGTTATATATATATATATATATATATATATATATATATTTAAAGTGATTATAACCTCCTTACCTATTATAATCCACTTAATTTGAATTTGGATTTGAATGACAGTAATGCACACGTCATTGTGAGTTCGAAGATGATGGAGAAAATATAAAATATGAATACTATAAAATAATATAAACATAAAGGAGACGATATTCGTATTAACAAATAGCTTTGAATGTTGTTTCTCTTATTACAGGTAAAGTAATATTTGTATAATATTGTATAATAGACATATGTATTTACTTTATAGAACATTTTGTAAGATAATAAAAACTCTTATTACAGAAACGCAATTAAGTTATTTACGAACATCGAACCTTCATTAAGGTATCTTATAAAAACAACATTCTTTGCAAAGGTCATTTTACAGTAATGGATAAACTAAAATTTGAGTTTACAATCAAAAGTTTCGATGACAAAAAAACAAATGTATTGGCAGTAACCTCAATAACCACAAAAGAGGGCAAATTGTATCTTGTGCCTGAAGAACTACAGTCAATAAAACATCATGAGACATTAATGGAAACTGAAACTTATAAAACATTGAAAAAGACACTGCAAAGGAAACATGAAAAAAGGTATTTATGGATAACTTTATCAGATAAATTAAAAAAAACTTATATGGATGATGACGACAATATACAATTTAAGAATTATTTCCTAGAGGAAATGATAAGTACAACTGGAACTACACAACCTATAATAAATGAGGGTGTATCAGAAGAATCACTGCTTAGAATCCTAGAAAAAATTACAAATATTAATCCAGACACACCAAAGCAGACTAATTTAAAAAAAATCTCGGAAAAATTTGTAATTGAGAAATTTACTGGAGAAAACTCAAATGTGACTCAATGGATGGCTACTTTTGAAAAAGAGTGTGATCGATTCGAGATAGTTGAGGATGAAAAAAAAATTGAGATTTTTCGACTGTTTTTGGATAAATCGTGCTTGGATTGGTACAGTTCAATGCTTATAAGACTTACGCTCACTTCGGAATGGAAACAATGGAAGGAAGAATTTTGTGATACTTATGAGAATAAAGGTTGGACACCAATAAGATATGCAATAGATTTTAAATACAAAACCGGATCGCTAATAGACTACGCAATAAGAAAAGAGAGAATATTGTTGGAAATGGATAGCACAATAAACAAAAGTACTCTGATTGATCTGATTGCAGTAGGTCTACCTAGTTTTATTACAGACAGGATTGATAGAAAGAAAATAAACGAGACTAAAGATCTTTTTAATGAAGTAAAAAGTTTGGAACATTTAGTTAAGAAAAAAGGTTTTGATAAAAAGAAAATTACAAATTCCGTAGTGAAAATAAAAGAGGTTAAAGAACCATGTAAGATTTGTAAAAGTCTAAATAAAGGAAATAGATTTCATCCTGAAGACTCATGCTGGTTTAAACCATATAAAGAAAAACATAATGTCATTAATTTTGTCAACAATTCTGAAGTAGAAACCGAATTAAATAATATGGATCAAAAAAACTAGTAGTGCCACCATTAATCCAAGTCAAGTTAACATTGAATAACACATTGGATACATTCGGAATATATGATTCCGGTTCAAATATCTCATTAATTAATTCGAAATTGCTGAAGCTAAAAGAAGAAGAAATTAATAATGCACAGAGTGTGAAGTTAACTACGATTAATGGTGTAAAAAAAACAAATGGAATAGTAAAACTGAAAATAAAAATCTTTGAAATAGAAGAAGAAATGAATGTGTTTGTAATTAACAAGAACAATTTCAACTACGATTTTTTAATTGGGTTGGATATGATAAAACAATTTAAATTGATACAAAATGAAAAACTAGAAATTACACAAAAAACACAAGAAACAAGTAAAAATGCAGAAAAGGTAACAGAAAAAAAAGAACCAAAAATGTGTGACAAATTAACAGTGAACTTTAACGAACACGTTGATGAAACCAATTTTAGAGTTTCAATAAACCAACTCGAATATAAACAAGAAGCAGAAATATATAAGCTAATTGAAAAATACAAATCGGTCTTTGCAAAAGACAAGTACGATATTGGAACTGTCAGGGATTATGAAGCCAGAATTGATTTAATGGTTGATAAGTATTGCAGTAAAAGACCTTATAGATGCAATATTGAGGATAAGAAAGAAATAGAGAGTCAAGTATCCAAGTTACTGGAGAAAAATCTCATTGAGGAATCATACAGTCCATTTGCTGCTCCGGTAACGTTAGCATACAAAAAAGAAGACGATAGAAAATCAAGGCTTTGTATAGACTTTCGTGATTTGAATAAACTTATTATTCCACAGTCACAACCTTTTCCGTTAATACAAGATCTGATGATAAAAACAAGAAATTGCAAATATTTTTCCACACTGGATTTAAATTCTGCATTCTGGTCTATACCATTACGAATCGAAGACAGAAGAAAAACAGCTTTTGTAACACAAGACAGCCATTTTCAGTGGACCTGTTTACCGTTTGGACTAAAAACATCTCCCGCAATATTTCAAAGAATATTAAGTAATATTATGAGAAAACACGGACTTATGGAATTTGCGGTAAATTACATAGATGATATATTGATTTTTTCAAAATCCTTTCCCGAACACATAAGCCATTTAACAAAATTATTAGAAGCAATAAAGAAGGAAGGATTCAGACTGAAATTTTCTAAATGCACATTCGCATCAGATTCAGTGAAATATTTAGGGCACATTATTCATAACAATTCAGTACGCCCAATAAAAGATAATTTAATATCAATAAAAAATTTCCCAGTCCCACAAAATCAAAAAAATGTGAGACAATTCTTGGGAAAAATAAATTTTTATAATGAATATATACCAAATATTGCAATAACATTGGATCCATTGCACAACTTATTAAGGAAGAATCAAAAATTCATTTGGACAGAAGAGTGTCAAAAATCCTTTGAAAAAATGAAACAATTACTATGTTCTCAACCAATATTAGAGATTTTTGACCCAGACTTGCCTATACTAATTTACACAGATGCAAGTATACAAGGCGTAGGAGCAGTATTAAAACAGAGACAACAAAACACAAAAGAAAAACCAGTTGCATATTTTTCGAAGAAACTAAATGAAGTACAGAAAAGGAAAAAAGCCATTTATTTTGAATGCTTAGCTGTAAAAGAAGCAGTTAAATATTGGCAACACTGGCTCATAGGTAAAAGATTTACAGTATTTTCTGATCA
The DNA here is from genome assembly GCA_016069955.1 of Drepana arcuata. Lineage (NCBI taxonomy): Eukaryota > Metazoa > Arthropoda > Insecta > Lepidoptera > Drepanidae > Drepana > Drepana arcuata. The sequence goes on along the minus strand of JACCPG010000722.1, from coordinate 4,536 downwards.
CAAGCCATTGGAAAAAATGAACATTAAATCGAGAACAGATGAAGAACTCGGAGACTTGACTTATTACCTTTCTCAATATGACTTCGAGATAAAATATTCACCAGGAAAAATAACCTTGAAGCTGACTGTCTAAGCAGAAATCCTGTGTTAGAAGCGCATGAAAATGAAGAAGAGCAGTTGAAAGTGGTAAATTGGATAAAACTGGAAGATATCATTGGTGATCAAGAGAATAACGAGGATATACAAACTAAAAAACATCTATTTATATCAAAACACTCGATATACTACAAGAAAATCAAGAATAAAAAAAAAATTGTTTTATCAGAAGACTTTAGTCTAAATTTCATCAAAAAAATACATAAAGAATACTGTCACATTGGAATTACACAAATGCAAAATAAAATAACACCATACTACACAGCAAAAAATTTAAGACAGAATATTAAGAAAATATGTAAACAATGTGAAATTTGCATTATGAACAAATCAAGAGGTCAAGATAAATTAGGCCTAATGTCTCAGCTAGGACCAGCCACACAGCCTTTTGAAATAATGTCAATTGACACAATTGGTGGATTTGGGGGCTCAAGATCGACAAAGAAATACATGCACCTTTTAGTGGATCACTTTACTAGATATGCATACATTGTCAATTCAAAGACACAGAATTCTAATGACTTTATAAAACTTGTCAAAAATGTCACAGAAGAGAACAGTATTGGTATGATTTTATCCGACCAATACCCAGGAATAAATTCAAAAGAGTTTAAAGTATTCCTAGAAACAAAAAATATTCCGATTGTATTCACAGCAGTAAATGCACCTTTTTCAAATGGACTTAATGAACGACTTAACCAAACCTTGGTAAATAAAATAAGGTGCAAAATAAATGAAGAAAATAAAAAAAAAACATGGACAACGATAGCACAAAAATGCGTGGATAAGTATAATGAAACTGAGCACACTGTTACAGGCTTTGCACCTGTGTACTTGTTACAAGGAAAAGATGTTTCATTTATACCAAATGAATTAAAAGAAGAAACAACAGAAAAAGATTTATTGAGAGATAGACATTTGGCAATGAAAAACAGTATAAAATCACACAACTACAATAAAAAACTTTATGATAAAAATAGAAAATATTATGAATTTAAAGTAGGAGACATGGTATTTGTAGAAAATGGCAGTAAATTAAATAGAAGAAAACTGGATGAGTTGAAGATTGGACCATATGAAATAATAGAGAAACTGTCAAACACAATATACAGAATAAATACAGGACATAGAAAATCAGAATCTAATCTCTTCCACATCACCAAACTAATCCCAACTCCTACATTTGAAGACAACAGTTTAATGCTGTAATATAAATCTCTCCCCGATGGGGGGGGATGTAAAGTGATTATAACCTCCTTACCTATTATAATCCATTCAATTTGAATTTGGATTTGAATGACAGTAATGCACACGTCATTGTGAGTTCGAAGATGATGGAGAAAATATAAAATATGAATACTATAAAATAATATACATAAAGGAGACGATATTCGTATTAACAAATAGCTTTGAATGTTGTTTCTCTTATTACAGGTAAAGTAATATTTGTATAATATTGTATAATAGACATATGTATTTACTTTATAGAACATTTTGTAAGATAATAAAAACTCTTATTACAGAAACGCAATTAAGTTATTTACGAACATCGAACCTTCATTAAGGTATTATAATATGTATTTATAAATACATAGGACATCCAAGACTAAAGTACAAATACTCGTGTTCATCACACAAATATCTGTCCTCAGCGGGATTCGAACCCGCGACCTCAAGTTTCGCAGTCAAGAGTTCTAACCACTAGACCGTCACTAGAACCACAGAGTCGTCAACAAGTATACACACAAGTATACATACATGTATAATGTATAATGATATGGTGATATGTATGTCATATCATCATATCATTATACAAATACACCAATAATTTAAGCTTGACTAAACTTTTGACATAACATCATTTTCGTCTAAATATAATTAATTTTATCTGTCTACTGGCAATTGACACATATCATATAAGGGCCCCATTGTAGTCGGCGCATTTTGACAGTTTAGGGCAATTCACTACTATATAGGGTTCTGAAATGAAGCTCATGAAACCTAAATTGAATCCAATGACGTCATAGGGATAAATTTGGACTATTCCCACGTCACATGTTGTAATGGATCGCTAAGTACAATCACATTATTACCTCTAAGGAAAGTCAAGGCCCCGCTATCTTAAAAGGCATGATGTTAAGCGTATACGGTTAACTAAGAAATAAAACTAGTGTAGTACGAGAAAAAATTCACTGCTGACCCTCGTTAATATTTTTCAATAGGTTCTGAAGTGGTGATTGCTACAAAAACTTACTACAGGGACAGACATCAGGTAATCAATGGTCAGCACGATCGTGCTACATCCTTATTTGTGACAGTGATAATCGAATTGTTACTATAGTCTGGCCACTGAAAGCGTGACCTGAGAAATCGCGGCAAATTTAAAAAATCTTTACATGGTATTACTAACTATAGTAGGAGAAAACTGTTTTGGTACTTGACAATTTTTTTTTAATAAATTATTTTCAAACCGAATGATTCCACCATCTATTTAAATGTTAAATGTACAGAACTTATGCGGAGGGTGAGCAGCTCCTTTTGATGTCGGAGACTGTCATGGATGTGTGAGATTAAAAAAAACAAGCAATAATATTATATAAATGTAAATTTATTTATTAAACCATCATATAGCTACTAGCGATGAAACATCTCTTTGTCTTTTATTTGAAGTTTTATCAGACAGACAGACTCTAATCATCATACTCAAAATCAGAGTCCAAAAATTCAACCTCTAAGGACTCGTCTGTATCAGAGGAGTCGTCATCACCTACCCTTATAATAAATGGTTCCAATACTTCTTCTGTTATTTGATCTCTTTGTTTATATTTATTTTCCACATTGATTACATGGTCTGTCATTTTTTTCCAGTCTTCTGCAGTTATTCGGCCAAAAGAGGCTTTTATGAGAGATTCTGTTTCTTTTGCCGGGAGATTGATATTTATTTTTGCAATCATACGCTTAGCTGTGCTCCATATCAGTTCGATCGGGTTGAGGTCGCAATGGTAAGGTGGCAGTCTTAGTACCTCATGGCCATATTGTTTTAAAAGTTCATCAGCTACATACCGGGGTTCAGGTTTATGTCTGTTTACTAAGCATAACAATTCGGCTTTCGTTAGATAATCTTCGTAGTTTACTCCATTGGATGTAAGCCATTCTTGTATTTCAGCTTTTCTTGTTTGAGTTGTAGGTATTTTATTTTGTTGTACAGTGTGGTCACTGGCATTATCCATCACAATAACACTGGGTTCATTCAAATTTGGTATCAATTTTTCTTCTAACCATTTATTAAAGTTTTCTGCATTCATATCATGATGATAGTCTGCTAATCTTGATTTTGTACTGAAAACTAACAGTGCATTGGGTACAACCCCTTTCTCAGAACCAGCATGAACTATTATATATCTTTTTCCTGAAGAAATATGTTCCAATGGGCTGGGTTGCGGAGCACCACATGTTGATGGACCTTGCCAGGACATTTTAGGTTTATAATTTTTGTGTACATAAGTTTCGTCGAGATATATTATTGGTTTTCCTTGAGCTCGTTTAATAGTTATTTCACGTAGATAGCGATGTCTCCAAGCAGCAATATCAAAACGTTCAATGAGAACTGTTCGTTCATTTTTATTTTTCTTAAACTCATATCCATTGTCAATCAATATCTTACGCAGAGTTTCTCTGCACCCATTAAAGCAAATGCTAGAACGTAATTCTTCTAACAATGTCCGTAATGTCGGAACCTCCTTTCTCACAACATAAAATTCATTGATTTTATTTCTAATTGCATCCACATCAAAACTGTCTAAACCCGAAATCGAGCTTTTGCGAGGACGTTTTTTACCTGGAGTGGACCACCCGCCCTCATTCACAGATCCTTCCTTCTTAATTTTTTTTAATGTCGTGACACCGACTTCTGCAAAATAAAGGGTAATATTGGTTTATATGAAGGTTCTCAACAATTTGACAATATGAAAAACACAATGAACTCTTTTTTTTACCCAATCACTAATAATAAAATTAGACATGAAATAATTTTTATCTTTGAATACCTACATCTTTCTGAAACTAAGTAAATAAATTATTATAACTCCAAATTGATGCAAACACGTACCCGTTAGTGAAGATATTTCTTCTAGGAACTTAGTCTGAGTTTCTATCAAAGATTTCTTCTCCAAATTTCTTAGTGTTTCTACAGTATTTTTAATGTCGCCGAGTCCTTGAATATCTCCAAGATTATCTATAAACAAGAATTAGTAACATAATATTGTAAATACAAAACATATAATAATGCATAGAGTAATCATACAAATATTAGGTATCATGATTACAAAGTCGTACTAACCTAAGAAATCCGAGATCGCAAGTAAACATTGTTGTTTTTCT